>CABFOS010141671.1:0-16083 GCA_900660315.1 Diretmoides pauciradiatus
TTCCCTACACGACGCTCTTCCGATCTGACAGCATAAAAATTTCTTGCCATGCTTTACTTTTATCAGTTCTTGTGACTCCTCTGCTTCTACTTCTGAAAACTGCTGGGGGGGTTTTATGCACGCATGCATGCAACACAAGTTTGTCTTTTCCCTCTTTTGGCCAGTTTACTTGCACACGACCCTTCAGTCTACAGCCTTTTATGGTGTTAACAGGGCGTTTACGTATGCAAATCGGCTTCAACAGGCACGTGCATCCAATTTACAAACGTTTGGCATTTATCATGGATACACCTGTTCTATGAACAAATCGAGGTTTCCCGCATTTTTCATGAATCCCATGGTGGTATTTTAGTACGCACATAAATTCTAGAAAGAATTTACAAAACGTGAGTGAGAATGAGGCCCAGTGAGTTGTGTGTAGGCAGTAACTGAATGGCTGTATATCATTTCACTGTGACCGGGTCTAGAGTGAAAGGCTTACCTTTACCCCCCCACTGGTGGCTGAAATGACAGTACTCTGAGGGGTCAGCTGGGGACAAGCATCCAAATTAAATGGTTAATGATTAGCTGCTTGACTTGAGACTCATGGTACTAAAATGATGTGAGGGGCCAGGGCCAACCTATCTTTTGTTTGTGTGTCCAATGGTGGGAGGCCCGTGTTAATCATCCTCTGTCACTTGTATTTATGCACTAATGCAAAAGGAAAATGTGGTGGAAAATTGAATGGGGTATTAGCTGTCAGCATGTTCTCATTAGAGGCGTAGCGAATCAAAGCAGACGGTGAGAGACAGCCAGGGAGCAGTGAGAGGCAGCTACGCAGGATAAAACCCATAGCCTTTTCATGCAACTGTGCTAGTGAGTCATCATCACTCTGCTCACACGTCATTAGAAAAGTTGTGTTAGTGCTGTAACGCCATTCAACCATGTACCTAGTGTTGGAGGAATATGTTTTTTATTAATGTTGTTCAAGGATAAATTGTAGTCCCATTATTTTTAACATTAACTTAATTATTGCCATGTACAAGCTAAGGCTGGAAATCAGCAGGGAACATGCAGTTTGAATTGAATTTGGAGCAGGGTGTTATGATTCTCAATACACTGCTTTTACATTCTGCAATTTACATTCTTTCAAATTGACTGCAGTAAATAATTGAATATTTCTAAGAACATAGTTATTACACTATTGTGTAATAAGTAGGTGTTTTTTATTGATTGTTGGGAAAAAGGTGACTAGTAAAAGCAAGGATAAGGGCCTTGATATTCCTATAGACAACATGAAGCTGGAAAAGACTGCGGTTTATGCTTGTGAAATAGTTGAGGGTAATGGGGAAGTTGATCTTCATTCATTCATTGATACTAAATACTTAACATAAAATTTGATTTGGCCTATGTGATTTTAACATTAATAGATATCTAGAGCCCCCTGGAATTAACTCATTGGAGGTATTATAAATTCAAAGCATTTAAAGTGCCCAGTTAATATTGAAGGGTGCAAATCATCCTTCATTAATGTGCAGATATCCGAGACGAATATTGAAAATTTAATTTAGCTATGAAATTATTTACTTGACAGTGCTTAAATAGTGTAAATGACAGTTGTTTGTGAAAGAAAGATATGCCCGGCATTTTGCATGAAAAGGCAGCCTGCAAACTGACCAACAAAATCTCACTGGAAGCTTTAACCGCTAGAAACTGCCTAGAAACGCTTGAATTGTAGCTCATCTGCTTTCTTTTCCATTGTGTCTGGTTGACTTTTTTAATCTTGCTTCCAGCTTTAATTTTACAATTGTCATTGACATGAGCATTTATGACGAGGGAGAAAGCGTGAATCAGGACAGTAATGAAAAGTAGAGATATTATTTTAACCTTGTATCAATAGATGGTAGGAGCACTAAAAATATTGCAGTTTGGTAGGTTAATGGTCACTGGTAATGATTGCTGATGTAATTACAGGTGTAATCATTCCCACTTTGTCTTGACATGAATAAGCTCTCCCAATCTCCTTTACCTGAAACATCCGATTGTTTCCTGCAGCTTCCACCATCAGTGATGGACTTTTACAGCTTCTCAGCACTGAACGAGGCAGAGAAGGGTCCCCTTGCTAGGTGAACGATGCACCTCTCTCACCAGTGTTTACGTCACTGCAAGGCTCTGTTTTGTCTGCGTTGTAGAACGCAGACTTATTATCCACATGTGTGACAACGTGTGTATGTGTGTGTGTCTTTCTGTCTCCCCATTCGTTGACCCTCTTGGTCCTTTCCCCATTAAGACAATGCCATTCCCAGCGCAGCTTCCCTCCAGCCCTCAGTAGTTCCACTCTTCATTAGTCTCAGTCCCCTGCAACACTCCACAGGCCTTGCTCCCTCACTACTCCCCCTCCTCACCCATCTGCCTGTCAGCAGCAGTTTCACACAGCCACTCTCCCCTGGCCTCCATTTCTGCTCCACCTCCTCTCTGACACACACACACACACACACACTCACACACACACACACACACACACACCTTCAGTCCAGTCGGCACAGCCACCCACGCACAATAAGTTGACATGAATAGGGCTGAAAAGCTGTCGTGCATCATCAAATGTGCGAAGGCCCTTTTGACTATATGACTGCCTTGAATGCAGAGGCATTTGAATGGATGGCTTTGGAATGCTGTCTGTGCACATAGATGAATGGGTCCCAGGCCAGCCAGACAAGTAATGTATGAATAAGATGAATCTACAACAGGAGAGTACATAGGATAGGATGTGTAAGGCTAAAAGTTTTGCTACTCCTCCAGTTAATGGTCATTTCCTCCTATTGAAGAAAAATTTCATTGCATTGTTATTGACCTATATCCTCACATGCATGTCATACATGCATTTTCTTTAACCACTCAAAATGTTTGACATGCTTACAGAATGTGTATTGTGGTTGTCTGGCATTGTTGCCTCCACAGAACCGCTGATGCCCTTTGGGGAATAAGTTTTTTTGCAAGCACAGTGACTATGCCTCACTGACCTTTTTGAGCTGGAGGCAAATTCATGAGACACGCTCTCTTCCTGTGTACATTATTGCATCCCAACAGTGCTCCAATTATGTGGCTGATTTTAGGGCCTTGCTTAATTGGATTTGTTTTGTGGTGTGAAATTTAAAATGAGAATCAATGTACGAGTTTATTCTTATCTCCTCTGTCTTTCCTTCCTCAGGTCTAAGCGGACAGCCTGCAGACATTGAGAAGCGGAAAACAGTGTTCGGGCAGAATTTTATACCTCCAAAAAAGCCAAAAACCTTTCTCCAATTAGTGTGGGAAGCATTACAAGATGTAACACTGATTATCCTAGAGGTGGCAGCCGTAGTATCATTAGGCCTTTCTTTTTATAGACCTCCAGATGCCGAAAGAGACCGTAAGCAACAATACTAACAATACATACTCTTTCCTCTTTTCATTGATTCATTTTCCCATTAATGCATATTAGCATATTACTTTCATTGTTAACATATTTATTGTGCTCTAGTAGTTTGGACCTGTATAAGAATTTTAATTTTCTTTAAAAATAAGTAATGGTTTAGCATCAGCCTCATCTATCATCTTGTCAAACATTTTTTTATGGTGAAATGGAAGAGAATACCCTCTACCCTTTTATATTTTGCATTGCAATTATATTTCTCAATTTGTATATTTAACTGCATTTGAAATGGGATATGATAAGTTGGAGTGAGGTATGTCATAGTTGTGAACTTCAGCCAAGTCCCTCCAACCATATTCTGATACTCTGTGCCCCTGCAGACTGTGGGAAGGCAGCTGGGGGTGAGGAAGAGGGTGAGGCAGAAGCAGGCTGGATTGAGGGCGCCGCTATCCTTCTGTCAGTTGTCTGTGTGGTGCTAGTGACCGCTTTCAACGACTGGAGTAAAGAGAAGCAGTTTAGGGGCCTCCAGAGCCGCATCGAACAGGAACAGAAATTTACCGTCGTTCGTGGTGGACAAGTTATACAAATTCCTGTGGCTGAGATTGTGGTTGGCGACATTGCACAAGTAAAATACGGTAAGAGGTGATCATCAATGTTGTTCACTTAATGAAATGTTTGTGGTTATACAATTTCAGTATGTAATACAGGCACCATAAGCAGATCAAGGTTAACTTAAGATCAGGTGATCAAGAGGACATACACAAATCATGGAATAATGCAAACCCTTTCTCTGCAATGTTGCTCCTCCAAATTAAGGCCTGTTTTATCTGTGTGTATTTCAGGCGACCTGTTGCCTGCTGATGGCGTCCTCATCCAAGGCAATGATCTGAAGATCGATGAGAGTTCTCTCACAGGGGAATCAGACCATGTCAAGAAAACACAGGAAAAAGATCCTATGCTGTTGTCAGGTAATTCCTGCTCTTATTTTAAATTTCTCATGAGTCCTGCCCTACTTGGTTATTGTTATAAACAGACAGTAATATTAGTGTTTTATGCCACAGAAACATTCTGCAATCGCATGTATCAACTTTATTTTTACAAGTCCTCCATATTTAGTACCCCAAGAAGTCCTCCATAGGCATACAGTGTAGTGTACAACTTCTGAACTTCTGTCCTATTGATTCATTGGCCAGGCTTTGAAAGATGTACCTCTGTATGTAAGTAGGAAATAGATGTTGAATTGGATGACCATAATGACAAACTGGATCAGAATTGAAAGAGAAATGGTGTCTAACCTGGCAACATCGAGTACGATCTATTACCACCACTCTTATATTTGCCAGAAGCCCTAATACTCCAATATTTGAACATGTCTAACATGTAGACCTCCACGGTCCATTCCAGGCATACTAGTGAAAACTCCAACCATTGTCCCTAATCCCATTTTATGAAAGCAGGTTGATCCTTTGATCAAATCACTTTCGTCTTCACTGCTCTCCTCAGTTCCCCAGAGGAACTGTGGAAGGATTTAGAAGAAGCGCCTCTTGTTTAGCTCCCCCAACTTTCTATTGGCACACATACAAGAGGGTGTGGGTGTGGGTGGGTTGGTGTGTGGCTCCACCGCTACTGCTGTATCATCTCCCTTAGCTCAGGTTATCCTCCTCCACTCTCATCTTAAGTCCCTCAAGAATGGGGGAAGGAAAGCATCCTGTAATTAACACTGGCATGGGGAACTCTTCAAAACACTCTCGAGATCTCTCTCTTTTCAGTCTCTCACTTGCTCTGTTTCTTATATGTTTCCCCTTTCTTGTGTTCTTGACTTTTTCCTCTGTCTATTTCAGCTGTTTTCTTGTGTTCTAAGAGGGATGGAGAGAGAAATATTAAACTCTGGAGAAAGCCTATTGTAGCCTCTCAGGCTTCCATTAATTCACTCAGACTGACAATTGGCTTTTGATTAAAGGCTGTTGATTAAAGGTTTGGAGTATGTTTGCATCAAAGACAAGTGTTTCTGTCTCTTTTGACTTGCTAGCATGCCGTTCCTTTTGTATTTGTTCCCCACTTTGAAAGCCTTTATTTATTTCTCCTTCTTGTGTGTAGTGGAACACGCCACTTGAAAGCCTGTTTTTTAAACCAGCTTGTCAGTAAGCAAAGGAATCTAGTTGCACATCTAGTCTACACCAAAATGTTTTATAATAGGAAAAACTCATGGCAATAAATAAGGTGGAAAAAGCCAACATTTGGGTGGGGTTGAATCTGTTGCCAAAGTAACAGATTTAGCAAACAAAGGTGTAAAGGGAAACATGGTATAAGTAATATTGGCAACATAGTGGCCAAGATTAAATAGGATAAGACCAAGGATAAATAGTGTGTGAGACACCCACACAGTGCATTAGCAAAGCAGTAACACCTGGAACATGTAGCATGCCATTTAGCCACATGTCTTCCTTTTCTCTGCCTCCCTTACTGACTGGTTTATCTTCTTCCTCTGACTGAAGGCACCCATGTAATGGAGGGCTCAGGGAAAATGCTGGTCACTGCCATAGGCGTCAACTCTCAAACTGGAATCATCTTCACCTTACTTGGGGCTGGTGAGGATGATGAGGAGGATGAAGAGGAGAAGAAAAAGGAAAAGGAGGAGAAGAAGAAGCAGAAGAAAAGTATGTTTTTTTTTTCTTGTTTACCCTGCTATTTCAGTTAGCAATGATTGATCCACATCAGCAGTTGACCAGTCGGCACTGCCATGTCCTCTTTTCCACAAATTTTGTGTCTCAAAGCAAGATTGTATCTTCTCTCAATGAGCCTTTTTGTTAGTTGAAGAGAGTGGAGAGAGCTGAGCCTATGTAGAAAAGAGTCTCATACACACCAAGGACGGAGGTTTGACTAAAGGGAGCTGAGCTTAGAAAAGGAGGCTATTTCTGGACACAGAGGGAGCTGATGAGTCCTCGGTTATTTTAGAGGAGTTTTGAGTCCATTAATTAGTTTACCAGGGATAGGCTGCACTCAGTGCATGAATCAGCAGTGAGTGTTTTTTTACACAAATATGGAAAATTTTGAAGCACATTTTTGTATGCTAAGATTATTTGCTGTACTACTGTATGTCTGTACCACAAGGCCCATGTATTTATGGTATGGGTCATAGCAATTATAATAGGTTTGATTGTGGCTGCATGTGTTGTTTTATTTATGATGGTAAGTGTAGTTCTGCCTCTTAAGTTTTGAAATATGTTTTGTACAGAAATTAAATGATAAGGAATGATTGTACTAACTCAAAGACCACATTTGCATACCATAAATCACAGCATTAGCTCCAGCAGTTAGCTAGTTTATTGCCTTACATGTATTTCAAGGCCCTCTCTCTGCCTTCGTCAAGACCATAATTTACATAATTGGAAAATATTTTATGATGGTGGTTAGGAGTGCAGCCTGTATATTGCTCACCAATAAGTTACAGACATTTCTCTCCATGGTATATTTGCTCCATAGACAAGAAGCAGGATGGATCAGTGGAAAACCGCAAGAAAGGTTAGTTGCGCGCACGCGCACACACACACACACATACACACACACACACCCTCAAGCATGTTTAATTGCAGCTTAGTTTAGTGCCTACTTTGATGTGTTAGCCTTGGGTAATAATGGTATCTCCCTTACTGATTTACTGGTATTGGATTGGTTAAAGCTTCAAAAAAATAATTTTAAACTGCTGCATGTAATGAGAAGCTGCATATTTATGCACATCCCCATGTGATGATATACTTTGTACTGGCCGTCCTTGTCTATCCATTGTGCTGTCTGGTCCTCTCTTCCCTGGTACATCAAGCTTTGAGCGGCAGGTGCTGCTGAATCCAGTTATGGCGATTAGTGATGAGGAGATTAAAACTCTGCAACAATTCTGGGACCAGAACATCTGCTTTCCCACCCTCCCTCTAACGTCCCCCCAGCCCCCACTATTTAATTCCTAGGGATGTCCCAATCTGAACTATTCAGAGTCAACTATAAGACTCACAGTGGTGATTCTCAGACTGATGACTGATGATAACGAGGCTGTTTAGTGCTAGTTAGCCAGTCAGCTAGCCAGTCATGTATCTGAGTGTCCTGCTTGGACTCTATGATGAGTGGTGCTTGGGCCTCTCACCACAACCCTGGCGCTAGTCCCTGGTGCACAGATTCCCTCTGCCTGCCAGGAATGAACAGTAATCCTTTAGACTGAGATTACACAGGCCATGTAAGTGCAGAACAAGCCACAGACCACGGCAGCCACAGTAGCACAGTGTTAATGCCCCTCCTCTCCCTGCTATAAACACAAACACACAGTATGATGCTACAGTAGTAGCCATACCATTGTGGAAAGCTGGATGGACCGGGGCTGTCTATTCATGGAAAAGCATGGGTAACAAAAGATTGATAAGACATCCACATTATGCATGGTGTTAACACCAGCAGAAAATAAATGAGAAATGCACCGAATTTTGATGTCAGATTTCCTGTAACAGCAGCAGCCTCCATTGCAGGAAGGCAAGCCCCAGAGCTAATGATTTTATCATGGGGAGTGACATGGCAGAGATCAGCCCCTGCTGGCCTGCAGGCTGGCTCTCCTCCTTTTGCCATGAGAGGCTTTACGTCTCCAAGGTTACCTGGTCAGACGAGAGTATGGGATTGAGTATTGAGGGAGGTTAGCTTCATGGGAATTCAAATGATGACTGCACCGATGGTCTGATTCCTCAGATCCCAAACCTGCTAGCCAGTTAACCTGAGTCTCCAGGTGGGAATACAATAATTACATTCCCAAAACCTTCAGCTAATTACAGCTTGGAGTGTAGTCAGAGCACTGCAGACGTAATTACACTGACATTTTCCCCAAGTTCTCTGAGAGAAAAAAGGGAAATATAAAAAAAGGTGTGCTAAAAGTATTGTGTGGTATATATCTCAAGTCTTCGTGGAAGTCACTTTTCATTCAGTCAAAGTGAACTTATCTTAAAATACACTGTCCCATTATTATCTACTTAACATATTCCCTCAAGTTGTGTATTTTGCTCAGTGTTCTGAAGTAACTTGCTGTGACTTCTTTGCTAAATCAGCATGGAGAAATAACTTGGGGCTAAAATCTAATAAAACCTGTTGTGTGTCTACTGCTATTAACATAAACATGATGAGAAATCCGCAGTTTCTGTCTGGCTGAATGTGCAAGGTGAATACACTGTTTGTTACTTGACTATGGAGAGTTTATTCATTTAGTGAACATACAAGATTCTAAATACAAAGTTGCATATGTAAACATCTAAATAGTCTTTACCTGGACCTGAAGAAGAATATTAGCTGGTCACATTTGTTGTGCTTTTTCTGTTCTACTGGTTTGATTTGAAGTCAAAACCACTTGGCTCGTCTCAGCAAATATAATCTTCATTCCTGGCCAGTGCTCATCCCATAATCCTTGACCCTTTGCATTTCCCATTTGTTGTCACTGTCTTGACCTTTTCCAATATGAAAATCTTGAGCACAATGTGGTTTGTCTAAATATCAAATTATGTAATTTGTATCAAAGTGTGTACTTTACCTGACACTAGTGTAGCGTAACTGTCAGTCCATTGTGTTTAGCAACTTCCTCTTGCCCTCTTTGCTGTAGCTAAAGCCCAGGATGGTGCTGCTATGGAAATGCAGCCTCTGAACAGTGATGAGGGAGCCGATGCAGAGGAAAAGAAGAAATCCAACCTGCCAAAGAAAGAGAAGTCTGTTCTCCAGGGCAAACTGACCAAACTAGCCGTTCAGATTGGCAAAGCAGGTGGGTAGGAGAGACAGCAGTGGATAATTACCACAGCTACATACTGTAGACTGTGCTACATCCTAACTCGGTCAAATAATTCTGAATGGGGGAAAAATATAAAAAATAACTAGATTGCAAATGATGACTGTTTTCCAGTTTGACCAATCACATTTCTGGTTGTTGATCCTCTTCTTTTCTCTTCCCCTCATTCACTCCAGGGCTGGTAATGTCAGCCATCACTGTTATCATCCTGGTGGTGCTGTTTGTGGTAGACACCTTCTGGATCCAGAACCTGCCCTGGGTCAAGGACTGCACACCAATTTACGTCCAGTTCTTCGTCAAATTCTTCATCATTGGTGTCACTGTCCTGGTGGTGGCTGTACCGGAAGGCTTGCCACTGGCCGTAACAATCTCCTTGGCGTACTCCGTCAAGGTACAGTCTCCTAGTCAAGTGACCCATGCCACTGCCAACTGGCTTACACTTTAGCCTATTAAAGCTAGCAGGCCAGGCTGTTAAGACACTAGAAGGAGACTTTGCTAACTGATACCCTAAAGCCAAGCCGTGATCCCGTCTGCTGAAGCTGTTGGCCGACAGAGGGCTTTATCCAATCAAGGAGCTATTAGATTTAGTCTTGCAGCCTCTTGAAGCCTTCTTTGTCTTAATTTAAGTTTTCTAGGTGTCTTGGTAGGGGGTACAAAGAAGGTTCAGTTCAGAAAATGAAGCTTAAACGTTGTCAAGTTTTGCATTTCTTGTTGTTCATACTGAATTCAGTTGCCTTTCGTAATAAGATTTATTACTTTTCTTCTTACTCCAGAAAATGATGAAGGACAACAACCTGGTGCGTCATCTGGATGCGTGTGAGACCATGGGCAATGCCACCGCCATCTGCTCTGACAAGACTGGTACACTCACCATGAACCGCATGACTGTGGTGCAGGCCTTCATTGCTGATAAGCACTACAAGAAGGTCCCAGAACCTGAGAGCATCCCCTCCTCCATCTTGGATATACTGATCCTGGGCATTGGAGTCAATTGCGCCTACACCACTAAGATCATGGTAAGTGAGAGAACTCAATATGGCTCTATAATGTAGCGGTGCTCTACATTGCGTTAATAGCAGTTGTCATTCTGATGAATCATGAGTAGCCTCTGATTTAAGTGTTTTCAGCAAATCCACGTCAATCTCATCAGAATGTAACTTGTGATACAATCAAACTTTATTGATGAAACTGTAATATTAAATGTGTGCAGTAATTCTCTTAGCTGCCATTGTTTAACTCCATCTCTCTTCCTCTGTCTCTCACTCTTCCACCCCCCCCCCAGTCTCCAGAGAAAGAAGGTGGCTTGCCACGGCAGGTGGGTAACAAGACCGAATGTGCCTTGCTTGGCTTTTCCAATGACCTGAAGCGTGACTACCAGGCTATTCGCAACGAGATCCCTGAAGAGAAACTCTACAAGGTCTATACCTTCAACTCGGTCCGCAAATCTATGAGCACCGTGCTGAAGAACGCCGATGGCAGCTACCGCATGTTCAGCAAAGGGGCCTCAGAAATCCTCCTCAAAAAGTAAGAAGACTGCAGATCTGTTAAAGAAAAATCAGCTTTGTTGTTCATTCTGTTTGATGTTGAAGCTTTGTACAAGTAACAGTGCCATACAACAGTTTTGTATTGTGTGTCCACCATGTTTCAATTGGAATTTTATATTGAGAATACACAAGGTACTGATGTATGAACTATGGCTAATTCTGATCATATAAGGATGCATCAGCAATAAATTATTCTACTCAGAATATCCCCTTGGTTTTGTAATTGTTCCGGTTGGCCAGGCTTTGCAGTAAATGGTGTGTAATAGTTTAAGCAGCTAAATAGTTCAAGTGCATCCCACCGAAGCCCCTTACTTTGCATCTTAAAAACAGGCGCTGAGGCTGGTTAAGCCTCTTAACCAAGCAGGCTTCTTTTTAACCCACAGAGGGCATTGACTGCTTACTGCTGGGGCTCACAAGTTAAATGTTTTGTCTTGCCTATGTCTATCTCTGCCCTTCTCCATTTTTCTTATCTATATTATTATTCTCCATTTACCGTTGTCTTCATACTCTTATCTCCCTCTTGCACATTTCTACACCACTCCTTTACACTCTTTTCCACTCCCCCGTACTTTATTTTTACCACCTCCTCTATAACCCCCTCTCTCCAGGTGCTACAGAATTCTCACAGCAAATGGCGAGTTTAAGGTGTTTCGACCACGGGACAGAGATGACATGGTAAAGAAGGTGATTGAGCCCATGGCCTCAGAGGGCCTGAGGACCATCTGCCTAGCCTACAGGGACTTCCCTGCCTCAGAGGGTGAGCCTGACTGGGACAACGAGAATGACATCCTCAGTGGACTGACCTGCGTCTGTGTGGTGGGCATTGAAGACCCTGTGAGAACAGAGGTGAGTAGCTACACAGTTTGGTGGGAGGATGCACATCAGCATGTGGTCTTAACAGCACACACCTGATGTTTTAGCTATGCATTTCCACTGAAGCTTCCCCCCTTTCTCCCTTCCCTCAGGTGCCAGATGCTATCAAGATGTGCCAGCGTGCTGGCATCACTGTGCGGATGGTCACCGGGGACAACATCAACACAGCTCGAGCCATTGCCACCAAGTGTGGCATCCTACAGCCTGGCGATGATTTCCTCTGCATGGAGGGCAAAGAGTTCAACCGGAGGATACGCAACGAAAAAGGAGAGGTAGGCCGCAGCATCATACCTCAGAGACTGTTGGCCACCCTCTGATTAGTAAATGTACTTGTGGGATTATATTAGGTTTGGTTTCATGTTTCTAGATTGAACAAGAACGCATAGACAAGATCTGGCCCAAACTACGAGTACTGGCTCGCTCTTCTCCGACAGACAAGCACACATTAGTCAAAGGTACCTCATTTTTTATTTTTTTTTATGGATGAAATGTTATTATGAAGGTCATTAATTTAGCAGTTATTTTGGGCTTCAGACATCTCGTATATTTCCCATATATATGGATGTTTTCCTTCTGCAGGTATTATTGACAGCACAGTGATAGAACAGAGACAAGTTGTAGCAGTGACAGGAGATGGTACAAATGATGGCCCCGCCTTGAAGAAAGCTGATGTTGGCTTTGCCATGGTGAGTTTTCTCTATTTACTTCCATCTATTACATACTTGTCATTTGTATACCTATAGCCAGTGGTGCACATAAGTGGTACGCATGCATAGACAAAATTAGGAATGCACATTTGAAATTTCATTACAACACAGAATATGCATACCATATTTGTAGGCTGTAAAAACTCAAGGTTTTCGTCACGATGGAATGACGTTAGGTAAATCCTTTAATAAATCCTTTGAATTTGAAAATTACATATTGAAGTAAAAATCGTTGCATTGTTTAAGACTAATAGCTGTAATGTTACATCAAATGATTTGATGTTACATTACGATTCACAGATGGGGCAACATCAAAGCTAGCTAGCTATTGAGCTATGGATGCAGACGTACAAGTACATTGACAACACCGCTCTTTGAAATTGCTGAAGAAGAAGATAATTAATTGAATAGCAAGTTTGATGACTAGGCAAGCCTAGTTGAAATGGACCTTTTATTTTTTTGAATAATGAGGAGTCAGTCACTCACTCAGTAACGGATATTGACTGTTTAGTTTAGTTATACACAAGATATTAATATTTGAAAATGAGTTCGAAAGCCTTGATGTGGAATGAGAAATACAAAAAAATATAATTATGTGCACCCCTGCCTATAGCGTAACATCCCAGTCATTTCCATAACTGCCATAATGTTAAAGTTAGTCATTATGTTGTGACCAGATGCAGCAAGACCTTTTCATTGTATCTGTGTTGTGTCCAGGGTATTGCTGGCACAGATGTAGCCAAGGAGGCTTCCGACATCATCCTGACCGATGACAACTTCTCCAGTATAGTCAAGGCCGTCATGTGGGGACGCAATGTCTATGACAGCATCTCCAAATTCCTCCAGTTTCAGCTAACTGTCAACGTGGTGGCTGTCATTGTAGCATTTACAGGAGCCTGCATCACACAGGTAGGCACCCACAACCCACATAGCATTTCACTTTTGTCTGTTTTGTGTGGCTCTCCAGTAATACTATGCTGCAAGATTCCTTTGGAATGTTGTTTGACTCACCTGGATCCTGTTTGAGCCCCTGGTTGCTTGACAGCTACTGATAACTATGTAAATGATAGAATGAATTGTTTTACCTCAAGTCTCCTTTTGATTTAGATTCCATATTTTATTTTAGATTTCCAGGCAAGGGTTTACATTTTTGTGTGGCATAGGTGTTCAGATTCCATGTGTAGTTTGTGCCAATGAGTTGATGCAGCATGTGACAAACAAGACCAATGGACTGCTTAGTGCTGCCATTGTCCTGTTCTAAATAGGTCTACTTCTCCCCTCTCTGTCCAGAATTAGCAATCAGCTGCCTGTATGTGACCCGTTGGTCATATACAGCTACTAAATTAGTGCTCATCTAGCCAAGAAATAATTGAAAATTGTGGCTATACAGATGAGGATAAATGGCTAATTACTCCTTTCTGTGTATCAAATATCACCATAATTATGGCATAATAAGGGACAAATGTAAAAGCATCGACTTGAGGTCATAGGCCAAAATCCTGATATCCCTCATGCGTACTGTATCGCTTTGATTTATATAAGAATCAACTGCTGGAAATATAGTCAAATCACTCAACTAAATCCTGTCATTTTAAATCCTTGGGGAGAAAACACAGAGGGAATTGAAATGAAGTGTCCTCTTTCACTGCAATTGGAAACCTAGTTTTTCTACCATGTCGGGAGTTGCTTTTATAAACTAAAGGAACAATGCCGCACTGTCAGCTGTATTTGTGAACACTTGAGAGTACTGTGCTGTTTCGAAGCACAGTATGGGCTGGTTTAAGACTGTTCTCAAGATAGATAGATAGATTTATTTGACAAATTCAAAACACATGAACGACTGAAACACAATGCAGACTCCACATATGATTTTCAAAATTGCCGAGGATTAAAATACACAAAAAAAGCCCTGGGGCTTATTTCCATTGTGGTTCTCTACTGCGCTACATGCTGCACTACATGGTGTCAGATTGAGCAGGAAGGTGTCAGGCAAGAATGTCACTGATAAAAATTCAAAAGAAATTACATCACTTTAAAAAAAAAATGGCACCACCTAAAAGAAATGGCATTACTTAAAGGAATGACATTCTTTAAAAGGAATGGTAACAGCTAAAAAGAAGGACACTATTTTAAAAAGAATGACATTTGACTAAAACAATACAAAACCGTAAGACATCCTGCATTTCTCCATCAACTAATTATTTAACAACCATTTCTTGAGAAGGATCCACATTCTGTATTTCACGGCTATGGTAGATGGTATGTTTGCTCTGAATTTTTGGGGCCAATACTGATTGCTCATGTCATGTTAGCGGAACCTGCAACCTCCGCAACAAGTTTGTAGAACACAAATTGGGCAGCATGCAGCGTAATTCACTCTCTTATTAGCCTGTTTAGAATATAAGAAGAAAGGAAACCATGGAAACCCTGGTCAGTGGTCATCGTAATAGCCTGTGCAAAAGATGTCCTAATTATTTTACTTTAAGCCTGTGAAACTAGGCTTTAGCCTTCATAAAGCAATAGTTGTTGATTTCTTTCCCACTAGGCCTAAGCTAATGTCAAACTGTAACAATACACTAAATTATAAACACAGGTTTTAGCAAGTGTTTTGATTTACCTGCTGGCTTTGATGAGTAGAGAATTGCAACATATTTTCAGCCTTTTTTTACTTCCACATTGATCACATTGATCACTGATGCCATCACACATGCAGTATATGCATGATTAGCTCTTTCATGCCACAGGGTATAAATTTGAACTCCTTTACGGAGCATCCAGTAAAAAAAATTCTGTACTTTTTCCACATGCAGAGAAATATGATCAAAGTCAGTGGTTCTCAAACTTTTTTGACTAAGGTACCCCCTTGAAAATATTTTTTTTCAGCCAAGGACCCCTTGACCAGCGCAAAACATTTTTGGAAGTAAAAAAGGAATGTATTACGTATGTTATTTGGCCATATGAAAATGATTATTTAATACAAGGGTGGTACTTACAATTGCAGCCAGACACTTTTGGAAACATGGGCTTGTGCTTCACTGAGGATCTTTGTCATTCTGGCTTTCGAAAATCGAAACTGGCTGCACGCTTCCATTTATCAAACTTGTACTTTAGTATACAGATTGTAATTGAATTTATTATAGTAGTATTATTTTAGGAATTATTCAAGACTGGTATTTAAAAAAATCTATTTTTTTGAACATTTCTCACATACCCCCTGCAGTACTGCAATGTACCACTAGGGGTGTGCGTACCCCCATTTGAGAACCACTGATCTAAGTCAATCGGGATATTCCTAATAGATAATGCTGATTATCCATGCTATGTAAAATTCACACTGTGTCAGCTGTGTGACATTGTGTTGGTGTAATCTTTTTCCCCTGACACTCCTAATCCCCTGTGTGCCTCTCTCTACCTCCAGGACTCTCCACTGAAAGCGGTCCAGATGTTATGGGTCAACCTGATCATGGACACCTTTGCTTCTCTAGCCCTGGCCACCGAACCCCCCACCGAGGCCTTGCTGCTGAGGAAGCCCTATGGCCGCAACAAGCCTCTCATCTCACGTACCATGATGAAGAACATCCTGGGCCAGGGAGTCTACCAGCTAGTCCTCATCTTTACGCTGCTCTTTGCTGGTAAGAAGTTGCACTACATAGTAAACGGTTTTTATTTTTATTTAAGACTAAAACCGAGAGATGTACATACAGCAACAAATTGTTGAATTGGTAGTACATCAATTACATGGGGGAACTAGAAAGGATAAAGAGA
>CABFOS010141672.1:1768-14617 GCA_900660315.1 Diretmoides pauciradiatus
TTGGAAGTCATAAAAATGAATAGTCAATTTCCAAATGCACACACACACACACACACACACACAAACACAAGTGAGAATGTATATGCATGTGCGCACACACACACACACACACACACACAACCGTGACCCTGGCTGGCATGAGTCCCATGGTGATTGTGGGCTAGGCCAAACAGAGGAGCCCCTGCCGGCACTGGGCCCGTCTGAGCCGCCGTGGGCAGCATATGGCGGAGGATAAAGCCAATTGTCCTCCTTCCCATCAGCGTAGCAGGCGACCCGTTAATAATGGTCACACCCCCGCCCCAGCACGCCCTCTCTGGCCCCCGCCGGAGAGGGGCCGTCACCATGGCATCCTCTTTTAGCATGGCATTGATTTAGGAACCATCAATCACGGCGTCACAAATGATAAGGGACTTTTCACCAAATAAAGCACACAGCTGAGAGAGAATTCTGTCTCTACAAACACTTCATCTCTTCTTTTAAGAATTAGTTTCCACCTGTGTCCATTTTAGCAACATATTAGAATGACTCTTCCCCAAATGAAGTTATGTAAAAATGTAATAATTGTGTACAAAGGACACATCATTGCTCCATTGTAGATGTACAGTACTGTATTATCATGCTAGATGAGTGGAATATCAACTTGCTATTCAAGTCCTACGCTGTGCTCCACCATGGCCAACTCCAGCCACATGCAACCAATTTTCTGCCTCTGTGATCCACGATGTCTGGATATGGTTAGTCTCCCAGAGATCAAAGCTTCCTTTGATAATGGCTGCAGTGGTGGAGGGACCGCTCCAACATAGCAGAGTTAAATCAAATAGAAATAGCAGCAATCTGCTTCATGTCAAGATGTTTTCTGCTGGTGGAGCCGACTGCATGGTGCTTAGCTAAATAAGCAGGGTTCTCACTCGGGCGTTTTAAAACGAGTTGGCCCTAATGACAACACATCATCATCATCATCATCAGAGGCTGTAGAAGTGATCAGTTGGATGAAACACACTCACTCAAACAGGGAATTTGAACATAAAAAACTCAGTTCATAGCAGTAAGTTACAGCCAATGAAGTTAAAAAATAAATGAGCTTCTTAACACTGAGTTACACTGACACACTCAGTACATAAAGACATCATGACACCTCCAAAAACACAAAGCTCTCTCTCTCTCTCTCTCTCTCTCTCTCTCTCTCTCTCTCTCTCTCTCTCTCTCTCTCTCCATGTCTCTCTCACACATACATAGTTGTTTTAATGGTTCAAAAACACGACCCCTAACTGGCATGAGTACAACAACAAAGCAGAGGCAGAGAGTCGGCCACCACATGCAATGGTGCTGATCCTTCCACTGAAAGCTAACACAACGAGGTATGTTGTGCAGTTCAGCTATCTAATTTTGTTGTCCAAGCTGGAAGACCAAGTCATAAATCATCATTATTATTATTATTTTTTATTATTATTGTTGTTGTTGTTGTTGTTGTTGTTGTTGTTGTTGTTGTTGTTGTTGTTGTTGTTGATAATAGTAGTAGTAGTAGTAGTAGTAGTAGTAGTAGTAGTAGTAGTGGTGGTGGTGGTGGTGTTGGTAGTAGTAGTAGTAGTAGTAGTTGTGAATGTTGACAGGACTCTGCCAAGAATGAATCTCTGTCTTTTCTCTGTAGGCGGATACATGTTTATAGCACCAGACTCAGCCAGAAGAAATATTTTGACCCAAGAGAAGTCATTTATTTGATTGGATGTATTTTCAGGGGATCCCATTTAAAAGAGTCATTAAATAAAACTGTATTGATTAGAGTTCCAGCTCATTAAGTGCTTGAAGATATTCAGTCAAGGACCTTGAACATGGAACATGATTAGATAGATATGGGCAATAATATGTTCTATCTAATACTAATCATGAAGCTTTATGCAGCTTCATTTTGTTGGTGACCACGGTGATGTGACCACGGTGATGTGGGCCTATCAGATTAACTGGAAATAATTGGTGTCTGGTAGCCTTAATAATTGCAACGTGCGATAGCTGAAATGAGTTTCTTCCTGATAATGACACATAGACACATGGTTTCTGAGTCTGAGAAAAATGAAAGTGCCACCCAGTAACTGACAACTTGGAGACTTTCTTTTCCCCTGCCTTGATGAAACTGCAGTTCTCCCTGGCCTGTACAGCGCTGGTAGAGGAGTGTGTGAGTGACTACAGTAGTAAAGTCTAGATGAGTCTGAGAATTTGCACCATGAACACTTTTCAAGCTTAGTATTATTGATATGTGGAGTTGAGTATTGCTTGTGTTTCTTTTGGAGGGATAACGGCAATGTAAGTGGAAAAGAATACAGAACAGGGAGTGTGTGTGTGTGTGTGTGTGTGTGTACACATGCTGGTCTGTGCTGTTTTTGAACTAAGCTGCTGGAGATGGCATTTTAGCATGCACGGCAGAGCAGTTTGCCTTGTCTGTGCATTTCTTCGTCCCCCCCCCCATCCCTTCACTCTGGTCCTGTCATGCCTCACTGCCCTCTCTCTCCACTACAGTCTCTCAATGTGTGTTTGTGTGCATGCTCAGCTTGTAAATGTGTGTATGTGTTTTATGTGTGCTGTGAAAAGTGGAAGTAAGCTCGACCGGGCTGTGGTTGTGCCGGCTCGATAACCCCACTCCCGATAAGACTGACAGGACAGTGACCGAGCCACACAGGCCAATACTACTACAGCATTTCCAAACATGTGCTTATCTTGTCAGGTCAAATAAGTGATTCCTCCCTTGTTTTGGACTCTTTTCAGATAAAATACTCCCCGCGCTTTCCTCCTCTCCAGCGGTGACAGCAGGGGACAGAGACGAAGGCAGCCCCAGAGGCAAAAGCTCCAGTGTTGTGGCTGGAGGTCTGTTACAATCAGTGCTGGCTCAAAAAGACAGATTCCTCTCCCAGACAGGGGAGATCCTACCCTCCACTCTGCCCCAGAATCTGCTGCCTCTTCTGGGCAGGGGACTGAGCGTGGGCACCATTCCTGGAAGTCATTCCCTGGAGCATCAAGGTGGGGGGTTACTGAAGAAGATAAAAACCCCAGCGTCAGCTTACGTCTCAGGCCAAACCAGCAACGCGCCAGGGCCCGGACCTACCGACACACACTCCCAGACCCCCAGTCCAGGGCCTCAGCCCATGACGCACACACCTGTCGGGGAGAGCGCCGCCGTTGCCACGACGATGGAGATTGACACAGAGACAGGGACACCTTTGTCAGGTAAGGATGGTAATTACTTTGTCTAGTGAAGTATGCACACTGTTCTTGACACAATGCAATGTTATTTTTACCTATCTGGTTTCCAGATGCAGTCATGCTGTTGATACATCACACTTCATTAAGATCTGAAGAAGAACAGAGAATTGATGATTTATTTTTTATAGCAACCAGGAGTCCTTGGTGTGCCTTATGTATACATAAATGTCTGGCCAAGATTATTGTATAAAAAGAAAAAGGGTTCTCCATGCATCATCCAGCAAACAGCTGAACCAGGTGCTTCTCAGTTTGAGGACAGTCGGGTTACATGAAGCAAAAGAGGGGACTGGAGCACACTGGTAGATTTTCAGCTTTATTGTTGGTGAAAACAGGTGACTAACGTTTCGACACTACTGTGTCTTCATCAGAGTCAAAAGAAAAAGACACAGCCATTGGTCAACCATTGGTTCTCAGTGGGATTGAGATCAGGACTCATCTCTGGCCACTCCAGAACAGTAAAACGTTTTCTCTTGAACCATTCCTGGATGTTTTGGATGGGTTTTGGGTCATTGTCCTGCTGGAGGATCCATGACCTTCAATAGATACCCAGTTTTCTGACACTGGGTAGCACATTTCCCTCCAAAATGTCTTGGTAATCTTCTGATTTCATGATGGCCTTAATGCGTTTAAGACGTCCAGTACCCGAGGCAGCAAAGCAGCACCACAGCATTATGGATTATTATTGCCAAAATAATTTGACAATAATAACCCAATGGCTAAATCCAATGGCAATAATTGGTTTCATCGGTCCACACTAAAGCCCTTCTTGGTTCAGTGTACGGTATAAGCTGAAACCAGCCCAGACCTCTCCAGGTGTTTTTTCAATGTCTCACACCAACCTTCAACAACATCTGAGATCAGTTTTCCTCCTACCATCACATCCTGGGAGATTCTTAACAACTCTATGAGCAGAAAACTCTATGTACAGTATATGGTTCCTATAAAGAAAACATCTATTTTACACAGCAGAGATTTAGAATATCCATCTGGGAGATATTAAAAGGATTACTAAGCATACCACCCACATTCAGAACAGCATACAATAAACTCTGCTCTTTCCTCAGCTTTGTGCATGGTGAATTTCTCTGACCCAGAAGGATACATAGACTCGTCGGACGACCCCCCTCTGCCAGACGGCACATTCCTACACTGCACCTACACAGTGACGGTGTACACTGGCTACGGAGTGGAGCTGCAGGTACACACATAGATGCACACTACACAACATGATAAACCATCACTAACTCACTATGTGTGTGCTGTGTCTCTGTTGCTATGTTTTAAGTGTGGGAATGCTGATCCTAGGGCTAACTCTGTCTCCTAGTGGCAGCTTGTGGTATGGCAGCTATTATCCCCTATAGGTTGGACTGCTACACTTTGTTTGTTTGTTTGTTTGTTTGTTTGTTTGTTTGTTTGTTTGTTTGTTTGTTTGTTTGTTTGTTTGTTTGTTTCTTTCTTTCTTTCTTTCTTTCTTTCTTTCTTTCTTTCTTTCTTTCTTGCCAAAGCATTCAGTGTGAACTCAGACTAGCTCTTTTTTGGAATGTGCGTCAAAATCTACTCCCATCTCAGTAGTGGCTTATTGGAAATGGAATAGAAAGGCCCTAGTATAAGTTCAAAACTGGCTTTATTGGATTACAAAAATTCCATGTATTGTCGGACCGGCACACAGCATCAAAGTCAACGCAACTGTGGGTCAAACTACTGCCAATGCATATGCCAGATTGGTTGGTTGTTATTGTGTTATGGCAAGTGGCTCAATTGCTAAGAATTGCCGGCGTGTTCTGTGTGATGTGGGAAAAATGTGATGAATTGCTGGAGAAGCCGGTTGAGAAAGGGGATGTTAAGCATGTTGATGTTATCGAGAAGATTGGATGATGATTTACCCGCTGGGGTAACGGAGGAATGTTGTTTAAACTCATCAGAAGAGCAAAGCTGAGTGCGTTGACTCAGAAAAGCAATGAAATAAACCGCATGCGCGCAAAACATGATGTTGACATTGTGTGTGGCCTCTGTGATGCATTCGATCGGTGCTTAATGGAGTTTATGGAGATGCAAGTGTCCGTGCACGAGTCACTGCCCATCTCTGACAGAGAAGCAGATTACACAAACTGGTATGAACCTAAACTCGCTGGATTCATGGAAATTCATGATTAAGATATTGAATTCTCAAAGATGTGCAACTTGTAAATGAATCACATACACCTATGGGGTTGGAGCCGTGCCAATGAATGACGAACTTTATTGAAATGACAGCGTCTCTCAAATATCAAAACGCAGCAGAACATCCAGCAAAAAAAATAAATCTAACACATCCTCTGTAGCTACGCCTGAGGCAGCTCTCAATGTTAAAGCAGTTACATTGGGCAAAATGCATGAATTGGATTTGGAGGAAGCTCAACTCAAAGCAAAGAGAGAAAAACGTGCAGTGGAAATTGAATTGTTTGCATCTGCCGCCAAAAATTCAATCTCAAAAACCTAATGGATGTAACAAACCTGCAATGTGCAGGTTTGTTACATCCAAAAGCGAACAAACAAGGAGACAAACTATAGAGCTTTGAAGCATTTAGCCCTGAGAACGCAGAGCATTCCTATGATGATGGAAGACAGGCTGTGGTAGCATCAAGTCTGAATGCTCAGGCTATCCCATCTGTTGGAGTAATTGCAGGGGCCCAAGCACAAGGAGATTCAGATGTCATGACAGATGTCTTGCGTTGACAAAATGACATTACTAAGCTCATATTCAAACAGCAACAACTCTAAAGAATTACCAGTGTTCCATGGCGATCCTCTTGATTTTAAATCTTTTATTTGAACCTTTGAGCATGGCGTTGAAGGGAAAACGCAAAGCAGTCAAGACAGACTTGACTCTGCACACAATATCAAAACAACATCGGTTTTTGTAGCACAACAGTCCCCCAGAACTGTGGGACTCATTTACCACACACACGCACACGCGCGCGCGCACGCACGCACACACACACACACGCACACACACACACACACACACACACACACACAGAGCCCCTCGCATTGATTAGAAGGGGAGCGTATACGTGCCCGGTGGCGCCTCGGGGTTAGTCAACAAAGAAGCCATGGTAATCCGGACATTCACTCCAGTGCCTTTGAAAAGCCTTGTATGTTCTGTGGTGGAGATCATGCTTTGGAGGTCTGCAAGAAAATGAGAGCATCGCCAAATGCAGAAAGAGTGGAATTTCTCAGGTCCAAAGGTCTTTGTTTTGGATGCGTTGGCAGAGGGCATATGAGCCACACATGTCACAGACGCATTACCTGTAAAACATGTCAACAAAAACACCCCAGCATTTTACACATTGATATGGAAGTCAGGAAAATGCATGCTCTGCCCTTGCTTTGGTGTCAGTTGGCACTCGCAGTCATACTGGGGCTGGAAGCTTGGAATGTGCACTTGCTGTGGTACCTGTTTGGGTCAACAAAAAGAAAACAATTCTGACTTATGCTTTTCTGGCCCCAGGGGAGCTCCACTACCTTTTGTACAGAGATTTTGATGGAACAGCTGGTAACAAAGGGCAAGAAAGAGAATATCATGTTAAAGACAATGGGGCAGGAAAAGCCCATCAGCAGTTTCAAGATCTTTAGGATGGAGGTGGCTGGACGTGGTGCGAAAACATTCCTTAAACTTCCACTCAGAAGTCCATTCCAGTCACAGATGACAACATACTTACCCAGGAGGATCTGAGTGAATGGCCTCACTTAAAAGATGTCAAGCTCCCTCGTGTTGATGCAGATATTTGACTCCTAATTAGTGTCAATGCTCTTAAGGCATTAGAACCTTGGAAAATTGTCAACAGCATTGGTGATGGGCCATATGCTGTCAAGTTCTTGGATGGGGGGTCAATGGGCCACTCAATGGCAGCTCGGAGGCTGAATGTACTTCTCCCCTCGTTTATGCCAACAGAATATCTATTGCCAGTTTCGGGGAGTTGTTGGTGAAACATTACAACCAGGATTTCATTGAGCAATGTCCCGACAAGCCTGAAATGTCTATTGAGGAAGTTTATGGAAATCATGGCGGGTTCAGTTACACTGCAAGACAATCACTACTGTACTACCTCGAGCTGCCATGCCGAGATCCAGACGGGAAAATGTTAAACAACAAGCAGATAGCAGAATTTGAGCTTCAGTGAAGAAGACACCGAACAAAAAGAAGTCAAATGTAAACACTGTAGAAAAACAATTTCAGTGAACAGAGGTAACGCCACCAATTTGTTTAATCACTTGGAACACAATCACATTACTGAGTATGAAGAGTGCATATGGCTCAAAAAAAGAGAGACCGACAGGCGCCAAAGTGCTTCCACAAAGCAGCTGTTGCTACTGTAAATAGTTCAACTGTGTTTGTTTCCTAAAATTATTTTAAAATCAAATAAAAAAGATCCCAGCTTTAATAGTTTAGCATATTTACAGTACAGACCTTGTCAGAGAACTATGAGGGCAGGGTGTAAAAAAAAGTGAATAAAATAAATAATCATTAATCGTAATCGAGGTAAAATTTTTAAGTAATCGTGATATTGATTTGAAGTCATATTGCCCAGCCCTAGCTGTTCATCTTTTTGGTGCTGTATCCTCTCCCAGCTGTTCCAGATTTGCCCTTAAACAGAAAGCTAAGGACAACCAGAAGAGGTTCCACAGGGATGCTATTCACACAGTCAACAGGAGCGTTTATGTCAACTCAAATCAGTTGCAAATGTACAGTAGACCAAGTCATCTCTCTTTATGAAGATCTTAAAGTTCTTTGTGGCAAGGAATTCTTTCGACTGACCAAATGGATCAGTACCGAGAGGAAAGTTCTTGCTTGCATTCCTGAGGAAGATCGGGCCGATGAGGTGAAAGAAAGGAAAAGAGCACATGGAGCTCAATGGAATGTGGAGAAAGATGAATTCAACTTCAAGATGTCTCTCAAAATGCAACTAGTCACTAGGAGGGGTAGTCTCTCAGTGGTGAGTTCGGTATATGATCCACTAGGATTCTCCAGTTGTCCTCACAGCAAAACAAATACCTCAGAACCTCTGTCGAGGTAAGTGTGGTTGAGATGAGCACATTCCAGAGGTGTACGCTACACAATGGAGAAAATGGCTTGAAGAACTCCCTGTCCTCAATGGATTCCATGTGCCAGGATGCCTTGTTCCAGATGGATTCAGAGATATCACCACGGCACAAATTCATAATTTCTGTGGGATACGGAACTGCATCATATGTAAGGGATAATGCCCGTCGAGGTGTCCATTATCCGGAATTAATGGACGACGCGGAGGCTAAGAACCGGATGCCTCCGCAAAGTCCATTAATGGACTGTGCCTTGTGTACAATATGCATATTGTTTGCTATTGTTGTTCAAGGCTTTGCTATTTTCTTAGTCTCGTGTGACTAACTTAATTGTGGCTCCATTTATAGTAAAGTAATTGCTAGTTGTACGCTTCAGCAATTAGGATTGTAGGAGTCATTTTTGTGGTACTTGTAATTTAAATGTGTGGATTTTTATTTTTGATAAATGTGTGGACCTTTATTTTGAAATATATAAATTTCAGAATCCGGAGTTGATTTGATTGTATATGGCAGGTAATATTTGGTGTTTGAATGACATGGTAGTGGGAAGCCTACAGTTTTCGACCACACACTTCACACATACACTTGTTAGAATACTGGATTGGAAACGTTTTTCTTTGTGCTTGGCAACTTCATTTTTGTTTTTGCAGCAAAATGTCAAATTTTGGTACGTGGAATGTGCATCGAAACAATCTCAGTAGTAGCTTATTGGAAATGCAATAGAAAGCCCCTACAAATAGTGTTTTTAGATATAAAAATGATTGTAGATTGCAGCTAAATACATTACTGTTATCACTGTCATACTTCAGTATACATACAGAGAACATACATGCATACAGCGGTTTACAAGCATGAAATTATGCAAACAATAGTGCAAACAATCAACACAGCAAACAATAAATCAAAGCACAGAATGCTTCAGTGGATTTTCCATTTTTGTGGTGTGCTGTATGCTTATTATTATCATCATCACATGAAGAGATTATATGTAACTCTTTATTATTCAAATTACATTTTGTTATCTCTTTAGTGCAACTTTTGTTTTTTCCTTGACTTGCATTTTCTACCAGTCCCTGCAAGTTTACTGCCAAAAACTATAACTCTGCAAATTGCACACACCACAAAATCTTTTGGCCACATTAATCTAAAAAACCCCTGCAAAATCCTGCAGGGATTGATTAACAGGGACCTTTATGAAGACGGGGGAGGTTGTTAAACTCGGGGTGTGTTTTACTTAGTTTATTATTTCTTCACTAGTGTCTTTCTCTCTGTCTCTCTCTGGTCAGGTGAAGAGTGTGAACCTGTCTGAGGGGGAGCAGCTGTCTATCAGAGGTGTAGATGAGAGCGGCGCCCTGTTAGTCCTGGCAAACCAGACCCTGCTGGTTGAAGGTCAGGTGATTCGCAGCCCCACCAACACCCTGTCTGTCTACTACTGCTCTGCTCCAGAGGGAAGCATGGGCATCTTCCAGCTACACTATCAGAGTGAGTCTGCACACACATACACACACACACACACACACACACACACACACACACACTAATGCGCTGTCTCCCATATGCATATGCATACATATAAACAAACCGTACAAATTTGATGCATTTGAATCCTTCATTAGGACTTAAGGGGCTTGTATCTGGTTGTTGCATATCAGAAGTCTTCTCATATAATCACTTAGCACGGTGATTGGATCTGTCGCGTGAATTAACTGATTAGCACCCTGATTAATTGGCTCTCATTAGGAGGCTGAGTATATGGGAGTTTGTGTAGTGTGTGTGTGTGTGTGTGTGTGTGTGTGTGTGTGCTTGGCCTTAGTAGATGTGACAGGGACTGGAGAGGAGGAAGCATCACAGTGTAAGATCCACAAGGGCTGAGCAGAACAAAATAAAATAAAGAATAACAGGACAGAAGAGAATAGAACAGAATCAGTGTCATTATTTCTCAAAACATTTATTATAAGTTATTATACATATATATTTTTAAATGTTTTAGTAGTAGCAGTCGTAGTTATTTGATGTTCAGCTTATGATACTTGAACCCACTGTTTCTCCACATTTGTTGTTGTGTAGTTTTCAGACTGAGCTGTGCTCTGCCGAGGAGGCCTCACTTTGGGGAGGTGTCGGTGCTGGACCTGCTACCAGGAGGCACCGCCCGCTTCCACTGCCACATGGGCTACCACCTGGAGGGGGAGCCGCTGCTCACCTGCCTCAACGCTTCGCTGCCGGTGTGGAGCGGGAAGGAACCCAGCTGCAGAGGTGAGCATTAGTTGGAGAAGCTTTGAAAGTCTAGTTTTACATGCTACCAGTTATTAACACTGGAGGAAACAGTCATGAGAACTAAGTTAACTAAAGTTACTGTAGCATGGTGAGGTACCAGCTTCATGATCCGTACATTTAAGGGAAAGGAGAAGTAAGGGAAATAAAGGAAAGTAGTTGCACCAACTTTGGTTATCAGAAGGTCACTATCTTTAACATATCATGGATTTAACAAAGTTAAATTGTTAAACGTCAGCAGCAAGGAGCGGCGAGTGGCGAGTTGAGTGGGCCCAAGGTCTTCCGGTGTTGGAGGCTGAGAGTCTCGACAAGAATCGGCAAACTTCGGTGTAGCAGCTCGTCTAGGCAGGCGGCGGCTGGATGTTAGAATCTGCTTTTGGGCTTCAGATTGAGATAAACGCTGGCTTAGCGTTTAATGAGTATCTTGTTGTTTCAAAGTTCTTGGAGTCTTGGCTTTGTTCTCTTGGATAGCCAGGCTGTGTAGAGCTGGTATCTCAGGTAGCGTTGGAAAGATGTTTCTTCAGTTGGTCCAGATGTTGGAGGACAGTTTGTCAGGATTTTATATAACGATGTCTTTGACCAAATCTACTCTAGGATAGTCAGGTCGACTTCCGAGGTCACCCAGGTTTGAGCATAGAAAGAGGGAGAACAATGGGTGACCTGCTGGGGATTAAAAGATCTCCTAGGGAGGAAGGGTCAGTAGGGCTGGTCAGAAGATACCCAATAATTCTAGCTTGTTTGGCTAGAGGCCAATCCTCTATCACCTTTCTTCCCTGATCAGAAATGGTGTCTTTATGCCCAAAATATATCCTGAAAACCATATTTGCATTTCAGACTTGTAAAATTAACCTTTCTTGTTACAGTTTGATACCAAACATGACTTTATTAGTCACCTCAGAACTTCAGGTAACTTAAAAAATGGTTAACATTCGCTTTACACCATCTTTTCATAGCATTCAAACACATTCAGAGCATATGCTGTGCAGTTTATCTGTTCAGGTGCAGGTTTACAGGTATCTGCAGGTATCTTTTTATGACTTAATGATTGTAAACTGGCAGTGTTCATGCTGATATCCATATCTCTCACGGTAGGGGGTGGTCCTGAAATGCAGACTTACGTCTCTACTACTTGCGCATGTGTGGTGAAGTCAATACGCTACAGTTACTTAGTGAAATGATTTCAAAGTACTTTTTAAATACGATCATTTCTACATCTGCAATGTCATATCATACAAAATCACATGACTGCAAAGAGATTAGCACATAAACAAACATTGTATTTTAATTGAACTAAAGTGCCAGGTTCACTTTGTAATCTGCAACTTTAGGATGAAAAAAATCCAATTCTATTATTTTTTTTTGAAAGCTGCATAATAATTGGTAGTTGCCAAAAAAATTACAAATAGGTAATCAAAGGTAACCACCCAAATTTGGATTTAGTTGAACTTCTGCCAAGCTACAGCAAACTACAAATCTAATTCAGTTGAGTGTTGTTACTCTTCATGGTAAACGTCTTTGTAATAACAGATCACTTGCTAAATACATGACTAATCTAAACTCCACCTACAGATGGTCTTCCTCAGGCTGGTTAGACCTTGTGTTCCTGAAATGTGTTTTTTCTTCTGTATTATCATTAAAGGGATTACATGGTGGTTGGTCACACTTTCTAGGTTTTTATATACTATTTGCACAAGATGGCATTGAAGAAACACGATGAAATCATTAAATATGTCTGTTCTTTAGTTTTTGTGAAGTAGCCGTGTTAAATGTATCCACATTGAACCAGGACAGGTTCAATGTGTTTTCTGGGTCTCTGCTTATTTACATGTGATTTCATTTTATTCAGCATTGCTGACAACAGTAACGTGATCCACATTGAACAGGGACCGGAAGAGAGCTGGTCACTCATTTTCAGGGTCTCTGCTCTTCTTCACTTTTTCTAATTGCTTTCGAACGTGAAATGTAACAAAAACATGTATCTGCTGACCACACTATAGAATATCATCCTGGCTATTGATCAGGAATCAGGAATCAGGAATCAGGAAACGTTTATTGCCATGTTATGATATTACACATAATAGGAATTTGTTCTGGCACTGTGAGGTGTGTGTGTATATACATAAATCTCTTTTCACGTAAAAAATAAAACAGACAATACATGACAGTAAAACAGCAACAACAATCAGTGCATGGATAGTCCGGGAATAAAATGTGTGTGTGTGTGTGTGTGTGTGTGTGTGTGTG
>CABFOS010141686.1:2717-15761 GCA_900660315.1 Diretmoides pauciradiatus
CCCAGGATTTCCATGAATGGAAATCTAGTCTCTGAATCTCCAGGTTTTCTAGGATGAGTGGGAACCCTGTCTCACACACACACACACACACACACACACACACACACACACACACACACACACACACACACACACACACACACACACAGCTTCTCAGTGTTCCATGCTCACAAGCGTACTGCTAATGAACTAGGTCTCCTTTGCTGCCTTTTGACCTCAATAAGAATCAGTGATGTTCCAGGCATTCAAGGCATCAGGCAACATGACAGACTCTTTGTCTACCACTTGCAGAAAGGGTTAAGTACTCTATTCAAAGCCAAAATGCATTTGATGATTCCTAGTCAGCGGATTGTGAAAGGAGCAGCTCTCCCAGCGGACATGTCTACTCAGCTTTCAACAAGTGCAGAGGTTGGGCGTGGGTGGGGTATAGAGATGCTGGTATTTTTATATCTAACCTGCCCTCCTCCCTCCACATGCATGCATACGCTGGAAGCCCACCTCACTGTATTGTTTGTTTTCCCTGTGATGGGAGTTAGTGCAGCTAGTGTCAGCTTACCCAAGGCCTCTTCCCTCTCTCTCTCTCTCTCCAACTGAGGTAATTCCTTTTAAAGGACTCACACACCGCCGGGGTCAGAGGTGCACCCAAACAAGGCTTCTAACATTCCAACAAGCTTCAGTTCCTCCGTTCAGTGTGTTACAGTAGTCATCTCGTAGTCACACAGCATGCCCGGTAATACTTCAATACCACACAGATCACGGTAGCTTATTATTCAAAGCATCACATAGCCGTTAAAAAAAAGCAGCTCAACAGAGAGGAGCTGGAAAGACAAGGAAGAAGGTTTCTCAATATGGAATGTGTTGGTTTGCCAAAGGATGGCCAGCTCTTAGGTAGATGAAATTGTGAGTCAAGTAACTTGGTTAGCCAAGAATATAGATTTAAGACTCCAGACAGTCCTTTTATTTGTCGTCAAGCATTTAGTGTACAAGGAGTTGTCTGTTTTAGTCTTGAGTGAGTGAGTTGTCTCTTTCAGGTTCCCTCTCTACTCGTCAGGCCTGAAGGTCAGGGTTCAGTGACTGACAGGAATGTTTGTGAGCATGCTCTGCTGGATGGGATGCATGGAGGCAAGCGGGGAGAGGCAGAGGAGGAGGCTCACTTTTATCTGATTAAACCGCTGTTGCTTGTCATAACTGGCATGCCTGATGCTTCTGCTGAGAGCCCTTGTATAGCACCTCTTACTAACCATGCCTCACATGCGCATACACACACTCACGCGCAGGCCACGGCGCACAAATGACGCAAAGGCTTTGATCACTTTTCTCTCAAGGTGCCCTCATGTTGGCATGGTGAGGTGTAGTCTCTCGGGATAGAAAGTGTTACATAAGGTTCAGGTTGTTGCTTTGGTTTGTTGGTGTCAGCACTCCTTCAGTAGCACTGCGTAATATATGCCAATGTTTGAGTGTGCATGGCTGCCTGGCAGCTGTGCAAACACCATTTGGGTGATCCAGCCTCCTCTGATGTGGGCTGTCGATGCGCAGGGCCAAACGGAGCAAACAGGCCCGTTTTTCATCTGATGTGCACCGTGTCAAAGCGAGGCCGATCTGGTTTGCCAGATCAAAACCTTGTCGGTCGGTCCAGTATTTAGTGCATTACCCATATGTCATTAGGTGGTGTTTGACTGGGTCATGTCTTCATGCCAGGCTGTGGTTGAGCCCAGAGGCCAGTGGATACCCATGTCCTCAATGGGCCTCACACATCCCTATGCTGGACAGACTTCTCAACAGGCTCTCTGTTTATTTCCACAATGACCTTGTCTTTCTTGCACTGCTCAATGATGTCACTGTGTCACATCAAATGGGATATCCCCCCATTCAGTCAGTCTTTCATTCATTTTTCATTCATTCCCTCATCTGCAGTGTTCTACAGAAAACCATTATGTTGCGTGTGTCCTATCTGGATGCATCCCCGGTGACTACATCCCTTAATTTCTCCTTATAAAGCTTAGTCATAAAACAAGGCACCAGATACAACAGTGTTAAATAGTAAACATATGTAGAGGGAGTCAGAGAGAAGGAGAGAGAGAATTCCAAGGTGTGGCCCATATGACGGTGGTCCCAGTTATGTGCAAAATTAAAAAAAAAATAGACAATTAGAGTGCCTTTCTCGGCAATCAGTCTTCTAGCTCACCCACATACCCACATTCCATAGAAAGACGACAACCAAAACAATGGAAAACACGTTTCAGAGCTTGGGAAATAAAGCAGTAACTAGCGTGAGTGTTTTGTTTTTTTCTCCTCATTCACCCACCCACTCAGCCCATTCCTCCTCCTATTTTCTCCCCTTCCCCTCCCTCAGTTTCCATCTTTTCTGTTGGCCACATGAGTTCCTCTCACGTCACCTTGGTCCTTGATGTGGCGTCTTCCTGGTGTGTGCCCTCTGTCTCATCCCAGCCATTCTTTGCTTGTAATCCCTGAGTCATAGCACCAGACGCCTGCTGCACCACACGCCACTGGCTGTCCGGCTGTGTGTGTGAATGACTGGTTGGTTGGCTGGCTGGCTGGCTATCTAGATTCTACTACCACGGGCCTCTCTCCTCTCTGTATTTCTCCACATTACCAATCTGACTGCAAACCCAAATGGGCTTGACAATGCCCCAAAATGGCTCCACACCCACCCACGCAACTCAATGTGGTCCTGTGCGCATTACAACTATTTCGGTCCCCTTGCTCTGTTGCTGTTGGTGTTTTATGGTTCCCCATTTGGGAGCTGTGTTTCCTATAATGGAACGGAAACGGGGCTAGTTTAGAAACACGGCTGCTTTAAGAATCAGGACTGCCCTGAAAGACTATGGGTTTGTTTCGCCACTGATGTTCAGCCGCCCAGAACGAGGCCAGGTCAGTCATTTCGCTCTGTGCATGATCCAGATTTTCTTTTTTTTCTCCCTTTGTGTGCATTTGCTGCAGACCACCTGTTTTTGGAGTCAGCATGCATGCCTTGCTGCTTTTGCAATCAGGTGAACAAATGTCCCGCAGCCACAGAATTTATGTATGTCAACCCCGCTGCATCAGATATTGACGGACTTGGCAGTTTAGATCCGCCAAAGCAAAGAACAAAAAGGAAGTCTTTGCATGGGAGGCGGGCTCCAATATGTAGGTGCGACTCTGTGGCGCTCACGATGAGCTGGGCCTCAGTCAAATGGGAGGCACATGTGTTCTGGCTGCTGTTGGGGAGAAATGGGAGTCAGTCTAGGAGTTAAGGCTGCCACTAGAGTCGGAGCTATCAGAGTAAGAGCAGCTGGATTCCTTAGCTCTGCCTGCCTAGCCTGGCCTCTCCAGTATCTGCATTTTTGAAACTTGGAATGAGTTGCCTTTTACTGACTGCAGTTACTTTGGGTCTCTGCAGTAGGCCCGAGGACCCAGCGCATAAAGAACTTGGCTTTGAAACCAATCTCTTACAGAAACAGCATAGTGCTTATCCTTTGTCTGCTTCACATAAAGGCCCATTAGAGAGTCTGTACGAGCTGAGACCCATGTTTGTTTTATGAGAACCTACGAGGCAAGAATGACAAACGTTGAGTAAAAGAGCAGGAATTTTTCAAGATAGTCATTGCTTGCATCATGAACAGTCACATGTCAAATGGAGCACTGCGTTATACCCTGAAGTCCAGTGATTCTTTGATAAAGTGAGTCATAGCCAATTTGTGTGTGTGCGTGCACGTGTGAGAGAGAGAGAGTGAGAGAGTGTGTGAGTATGTGCACACATTTGAATGTGAAATCACCTCCATCTCTTATTGCAAAACAGCTGAGTTGTATTTTCCACAGTTACCAATCCATGCTTACATCTTTTGATCTGCAGAGCACTTTTTTTGAGATAAGAAAAGGTAGAGATGAGGCCAGATGTTTGATGGTTTATGCCTCTGTCAGCTATGAAGCGTCAAGCCGGCAAACGGCGTACACCAAGCTTAAAATAGAGGGTTAATTCATCATCCTGAGCTGAAACCATTTCGCCACTTGGACCACAAGTCATTTTTGGTCACATTAGAGGAAAACAAGAAAGCTGTGAGAAGCACATTAGCGATTGTAAAACAGAGGTGGAATGTGAGGCACGCAACATGAAAACACTGTGGTCTGGGGGGAATTTATTTATCAAGTATCCATCTGTCGCCCATAGCTCGCCTTCAAACAAGCAGCGAGCATTTAGATGTATGATGTATAATTAGATCCAGGGATTACAAGGCTTGCTTATAGTATCGCAAAAAAAGAACAGTCGAGTGAATAACGGGTCCGCCAATGTGTGTGAATCCTTTGCTGTATTCTATCCCACATAATTCACACTTATTTCTAGAACCTGTAGGTTATGGAATGCAGCAGTTTGGACTGAAAAATGGGGGCAGGCACCATGTTTTGTAGTGAAAAATGCAACAGCGAGAGTAAACTGTTTGTCAGATATGTCGTGTGTTTGGTTTAACGCCTAAACATTTCCCCCAGAGCATCCCCTATCTGTTTACAACAGGGATGGAGCCTGGCTGGGCAGCTAGCGCACACACGGCTAAGCTAGCACCACCTGCACTCCGATGTAGCGCTCGCTGGTCGAATGCTTGTTTCTGTCACAGAGATCATGTAAGAGACGTAAGCTTAGCACTGACCGGCATTCAAAACATTTGGGGCTGAGGACAGCTCCCATTACAAATATTTAAGCTATAGGCCTAAAGATTTCATGGAAAACCTTAAACTTGTTTGAAATTTCTCTAAGACAGGCGTAAAGCTTTAGTGGATGCTTGGTTTTAACATTTCCCCCCCTGTATTCTTTGTCTGCCTTCTTTTATCTATAGATTTGAATTGATAGAGGACTAGTATGTTGCATCACTGTCAGAAGTACATTACCATTTCTTAATCTTTCTCATTGAAACATGCCTTTTTACTCTCTGCACTCTGTTAAAGATGACAGAGCAGCAAAGCTTGTAGGCGGTGCAGTCAGCAATAAAGAGCCAAATTCTTCTGAAAGCGCTTTGTCTGTTTTCCCTCGTTTCTTTAGAAACGAGGGACTTTCCACCAAGCTTTTTGCAAAAAAAAATACTTTGTTCGTGAAGGCACGCCTGGGGATCAGCTCAAACTTAGAGGTATAATGTCATATCAAGAGCCGAGACTTTGGCCCAAACAATATAGAATAGTTAATGCACTTTCACATCATAAGCTAATCTAATTTCAGAGATGGAGAGAGTGGGAGAAAGAAGGGAAAAGGCAGCTATGGGGCATTAGTCTCACTTACTGTCTACTTCAGTAGCCTGTGGGTCTGTGGTGGTGATGATCCTGGAGAACTCTTTGGTTTCATGGCCAAAGACGGTTGTCAGCAGTAGTGGCCCAGCCCCATACAGCCACTTACACCACCACAGGCTTGTGTTTTGAGAGGGCGGCCAAAAGACAGTGGTGGATGCCTAAGAATAAAACTAGTGTTTTAGCACTGTCCTGTCAGATGGTGGATTAGGCTTAGTTTGTGCATTGAATTGTCTTCCGATTAACACTCTCTTGGTTTGGAGTGGTTCTGGTCTGGTTCTGGTCTGAGTCTGGTCTGGTCTGGCTTGTTCAGGCTACCATTTCTATTCCTGCTCTTTGGCATTGAGATGGAAATCTAAATAGCAAAGCGGCTGGCTGAACAAGCAGCCCTGTCAAAACCAGACTACCCCTCCCTCTCCTCCTTCAGTGCAGCCTCCAGCCATCACTTTATCACCCCGTGGTGCTGAATGGTCCCCCTTCATGTTGGTAGGGTTTATGACCCTGCGTTCTCAGACTAGGGGGCCAGATAGGGATCTCCATCAAAGGCTCCCTCAGATACTACCGTCACCTCTGGTCAGTTGTGGGTAGACCAGTCGGGCTTAATGGGCCAATTATAACTCCCCGGCAACCAGCCAAGACCCCCCTCCTTTTCCCCATACACCTTGTTGTGACCCTTCTGATATGTACCTACGTATATGCATGTAGGGATATTCTGTGAGTATGATGCCTTAGTGGTGGATCTAAAATATCTGACCCTCACCTCAACCCACAGCTCACCTCACTTCCCCACAGGAAGTGGCAATTTAGCCACAGGAAATTGACTCTTGCATTGATAAATAAAGCCCTCCTATGCACGTTGCTGCAGAGAGAGAGGGACATGAATTGTCAGATGTATTGGCATTCATATAAATAAATCAGCTCTTTATGATCCAAAAAGTATTTCATTTTTCAAACCCCCCGGCTCTGAATAGCCCCTCAGATACAGTCCTCATTTTAATCACAAACCCACTCACTTTTCCTTACACCCACACCCACCCACACACAGACTAAACTCCATAGAACTATTTATAGCCGGATGGCCTGATAGAAAGCATATTGTCTCCTATTTGTTGGGTCTGGTTGCCTGCTCTGCTTGTATCGTTGCATCATTCTGAGCGGAGGCAGTAGTTTAGGCTTTATGAATGAACAGAGTCTCCGCCAGAGGCTGGGAGATGGCACTGATCCCACTGTGATGTCACTAGAGACGGGGAGAAGAGAGGGAGCTTTATGAGACCTCCCATTCATTTCTCTCTCTCTCTCTCCGTCTCTCTCTGTCTCTGTCTCTCGCTCTCCCTCTCGCTCACTCTCTCGCTCTCTCTCTCTGTCCTGTGATGGGCTCATATTACAGGCTGATGACTCATCCCCCTACTCAGTCACCCCTCACCCACCCTAGACGCTCCCTTGCTAACTGACCCGGCCCTGTCATGCCCTACCCAGCCCTGCCTGACCCAGCCCCACCGTTCCTACAGACGCAAAAATCCCAATTTCACGCCCTCGCTCTGGCGCACAGGCAAAAAAGGCTGCTAATTTGGTATGTGTGTGTGTTTGTGTCAGTTTAACGACTCCTTCTTCCTGAACGCCCAAGGTGCAGAGCCGAACCTTCGTCTGAAGATGGGTGGGGGGTAGTGAGCAGGGCAGTGAAGGCGCACAGTCTTTCAGTGAGAATCCCAGGAGGGAAATATCATCGTCGCACTCAGCGCACCACTCACATCCATTACTCATAGGATGGCACCAGGGGAGTGGCTGATCAATAGCTTTTACTGTACATCTAGACTACACATCATTCTCACTTCATCAGTGATTCTTAGAATAGATAGATGGATTATTCCCACTCTACATCATTAAGAGAAATTGGTTTAATTTCATGCTTTTTCACTGTAGACATGTAGGCTTGTGGATGCTCTAACTCTCAGTACATACTGACCGTGCTGTAGCTAATGGGACTCGCAGGCATTGAAATCCTATCAGGACTTCATCATTTACTAGAGATTGTCTAGATCCAAGCCGAGCCTCTCTCACTAATGGATGCACACTGTACATTAGCTCTCCTCTGATAACGTTCATATGGATCATTCACCGTGGAGATAGGACTTCTCTGTGCACTACAACTAATATAGTCATTAGGTCTTGTGATGGTCATGCCTAATTATATGGTAGCGTCATCTGCGGCACTTGCACTTGTCATTTTCTGGTAAACAGCAGTAGTATAAGGTTCAAATCACAGATCAAATTTCACAATGAATTTGTCACAAAGTGCTTTACAGAGGGGCCAATGCACTTGAAACAAGAGCGAAGTTCAATTAAAAACAAAAAAATTACCAAATCACAATTCAGTTTGATTCACTATAGCAGAGAACACATTTGTCTAATTTTCGTTTTTGGATTGCGCTATACTTTTCCTTCTCAGGCCCTGGGGTTGCTGAATATCTTTGATGCGGGATTTAGTGCTAAGGCAGGTTCCAGTCTGTGTGGGCAAGTACAGGCTGGGGCAGGGTTGATGAAAGTGACGGGGAGGGAGGGGCTCAAATGGTTCAAAAGTGCAGACAAACTCCACCCGATCCATCTTAAATACACCGCCACATTTCGCCTTTGCCTTCACATCAAAGCCCAGACTGTCTGAGCCCCAGCCTCATCTCAGTTTGCAACACTTAAGTTTGTGCACTGTTGAACGCTACTTAAAGGACTAATGAGCTCAGTAGATGCCAAGACAACAAACTGCACACATAGACGGCTTGCCCAGGTCTTATTTTCATTATGAAAATACAGGTTTATTTTGATGTGCCCTATGAGAGCTTTGTCTGACAATACTTTAACTGAGGACTTACGTGAGACTGTAAAATAGTGTTTATTTTGAGCTCCTCTACCTTGTTTTCAGTACTGTGCAGAATGAATAACCTATTGATGTGTGCTGAATACAAACAGCACAGATTTCCACTTGTACCTTTTGACTTAAGTTGCCCGACGTAATTGAATCAGTGTTTGAAACCCAATAGGGTCCTTCAGAATGATCAAGCCTTTGAAATAATAATAGTGATGCATTTATGTTGCAGTCATGAGGGATAGAGGTATACAGAAAGAAAAGGAGAGACATACAGTATTATCGGCCTAATTGAATTGAAGACTTCTTGCTTACCCTTTCCCTCTCTCTGGTCTTGTGCCTGGTCTCTCTCTTTAGAGAGGAAAAGCAAGAGTGGAAGACAGAAAAAAGACATTGTGAGACCTAATTTTGCAAACAGCCAGGCAGACATTGGTTACATGGGCGAAGGAGGGACAGCTGCTGTGCATTCCAGATGAGGTCGAGACGTCAGTGAGCGGTGAAAACAGGCATGAACTGTATGTTTCCCCACTGTACTGCTGGCAGATCAAACCACCAACCAGTGGAGATGCCAGAACATCTGGGTTCAACGAGTGGTGCTGTCACCAATTTGCTTCCAAGCCAAGCCTCTTGTGATCTGTTTTTTTAAGTCCGATTTGAACCCATGACTTTGCAAGTACATGGTATGCACCCTAGCCCGCCGATTCCTCAAGATACCCTGTTGTGGTCTGATAAAGTTTTGCCCCCAAACCGATTAGGCAAGATGATGTCACCATGTCATATCGGGGACTCTAATCGAGTATGATTTATGTCTGTCTTTGTTTTGTAAATCAGTGTGGCCACTTTGCAAATTCAATGATAAAGGAGCATCAGTTAATTAGGACTCTATAGGCCCTTCTTTGTTTCTATTTACATGTCATTTTCTCCAGTAGTTTTTAGCAATCTATTCTAGTGCTAGTGGCTCGGGGGGGGCTTTCACCTCCTCTCCCCTGCTTCGCCCCCTCATCCCATCCTTCCATAGCCTGGTCAATCTAATTAGATCAGCGAGACTCATCAGGCACTGTTTAAAGTCATCAAAGGGAGCTCTGTTTCCCACTGGGTGCCCACTGGCTGTGAGCAGAGAACAGTGGGCCTAGTGTGTATTTGAAACCCTCGAGACATCCCACCCCCAACTCACCAAGCCACCCGCCAGCAGCCCTGGTGACATCATCACCTCATCCCTTGACCCCTGACCCCCTGAGTGTTTGACTCCATGCTGGGTCCGGTGACAGTGGGCCCACTGTGTAGAGGCAACATGGTAGGAGGGCTGGTAGGGGTCATGGTGTCACTGATGGGCACCAGGCTGTACTCTCCCACCCAGGATGTTTTAACCTGATGCAGTACCAGATGGGTGGGATTTGCCACATAGGGCAGTATAGGGCATACCAGAAAGTTAAAACAATCACAGGAAAGTATTTGAAAGTCACTTCAGTAAACCTTTTAGCTTGACTTACCGCACACTTCCTGAATTGTCCTTACTAAGTGCAGATTAAATAATAGCAAAACGCTACCTGCTGCACAGCCCAAGGAAGGTGGAGTGTGCATGTGTATCCTCATGAGAAAACAGTGTAATGTCACCATTGCATTTAAATAGATTTGATGGAACAATGCGAACGCTGTTGTTTAAATAGATTGGCTCTGATATCGAGACGGTGTCTGTCTAGACGGGATGTAATTGTTGAGCCAAGTTGTTGATCACGTTCAGATACAGCAATGTTGTTTGTGTGTCTGTGTGTGCACACAGCTGGCACAAGCATTAGCAGGTCTCGCTCCTTCTCTCTCTCTCTATGCCTCTCTACATATTTATGTATATATTTCTATACACAAAGGACATAATAAAGACTCCTCCTCTTTCTCTCTCATTTGTGATTGACAGATCTGGAGTGTGGAGACGTGCCTCTGCTCACTCCAGGAAGTAAAGAGATGATGTCCCAGGCTTTAAAGGCCACCTTCAGTGGCTTCACAAAAGAACAGCAGCGGTTGGGTATTCCCAAAGGTAAGACTGTCCGTTGCTTCTTTAAGTATCCCGTCTGTTTATTGGGGAAAATACTACTGAAAAGCCTCAGAACAACCATAAGTTGTCACATGTTACGGATGCACATTGATTAGATTCATTCATTAGCTAGACATTTCACATTATAGCCTGCTGTATAGCATTCAGAATGAAGACATCTCTTAGGAGGATCCACTCAAAACCAAGAGACACCCACTGATTTCAGAAATAGCCTTATTACATACATTTTACTCCAGGCAGACTGGCTGACTGCAGAATCCAGAAAATCTAGACGCATAGACACAGGGAAAATAATGAGATGTGTTCCTAAATCAGGCCAACCACAGAGCCTCCTTAGGCTGTTTGGAAATAACAGGGCTTTCACTATTTGTGCATGTAGTAGCATTATATCCGAATATCTAGGGTTGGGTTTAGCTGGTCTCTGCCACTTCTATGTTTATATCCACCGCTAGCTCCCTGGAATTCATAGATCTAAAGCAGTAACCGCAAGATTCAAACGTTATCGCCACATCAGCCACAGGTTGTGAGGAGTGTTTCTTGGTACTACTAACAGGCTATAAGGAACAGCGATAAGAATGTGACGCAAATGCAAGTGCTTATTTTACCTTAAGGCTCTTTAGGCCAACCCTTCCACCAAATGACATACATACAATATAACAATCACAATTATGATCCCGCTCAGATCCCAGACAGTGGACAGAAAGCCATGTGGCCGAGTGGCTAACGTGGACAGTGAACGAGTTCAGTCTGAAGAACGTGGACTTCCACAAATTCTGTATGAATGGAGCCACTCTGTGCGCGCTGGGGAAGGAGCGCTTCCTGGACATAGCGCCGGACTATGTGGGTGACATTCTTTGGGAACATTTAGAGATGCTTCAGAAAGGTAAGGGTACAGATGCAGGCTAATATGTTGTTTTTTAATCATTGCTAGATATTGAGAGTGAGGGTATGGCATGTGACAAAGGTTGTGAGCTGAATATAAGCACACTGTGTCACCAGTATGTGGAATTCAACTGCCCAACCACCATGTGTTGATGTTAATCGTGCAAGCTTTATATGTATCTCACCTATTGCCTATAGTAGGTGAGAAATATTACAGCAATACTGCACCAAGCAGTGTAATGTCACAGCATGGGCCAATGTAGAACACATCACAGCATTTGCTACAGTAAGAGGAGCCAAAGAGGAAGATGCAATTTAGCTCAGGTCATTAATTTTTGATAATGCTGGATGCAGTTACATGATACATGAAATCAATGAAGAGGTCACTGATGCTCATTCCTATCTATTTTTCATGAAGAAGACCCGAAGCATTTCCCCGTCAATGGACTGACCTCCAACTTCCAGGAATCCCGTTATACCTCAGAGTATTTTGTCAGTAAGTACTCATTACACTCAGTCCTTTTGATGTCGTTCCTCAGTGAAAGCCTACATGACATGTTTTCTGTTGTGCTGCTCTAACACTATACAAGTTACGCAGTGATACATTATTATTTTTTTATTTCACTATCAACTGTTCTGATAGGTGTATATAGCGCTGCATCATAGCTATCAATATGATACCATTGTAAGGTTGCACTCAAGGCTGTGTCATGGGCCATACCCACACACTGGCAACAGGTCAGGACCAGATGGAGAAATGTCCTAGTTCTCATCAAACTGTTTGATCTCATGCAGTGGCAACATCTTGCATCATGGACATTATATTCCCCACATTAAGTTTTACCCCTCCCTCTGTTTTGTTCCTTGCTTTCCTCTTCCTTCCGCTTTCTCTCCACACTCGTTTCCCTGTGTTTCTCCAGGCTATGGCATTGAGCATGCTCAGTGTGTCCCTCCGTCTGAATACTCAGAGCCTGGCTTCATCACAGAGTCTTACCAGACGCTTCACCCAATCAGCTCAGAGGACTTACTGTCACTCAAGTATGAGAACGAATACCCTAATGTCATTCTGCGGGACACGTCCCTCAATCCCCTGCAGGGGGACTACTTCACTGTCAAGCAGGAGGTGGTGTCCCCCGACAACATGTGTGTGGGACGCATCAGCAGAGGTGAGGAGTCGCACACTAGATATAGATGCTACCATATTTCTAGTGTATTCAGCAACTATTATTTGATTGTTTGAATTGGTCACTTGAAAAGTGTGTATGTGCATGCATGCGTGTGTGAGATTGTGCTGATGCTACCAAAGTCATGCCACATCAGTGTGCGTGTATTAGCAGAGAAGAAAAGCAGGCCCTATGGTCGGTTTGTGGTTTAAGCAAACCCGCCTCACACAATCTAGGCTGGGTTGGGGAAAGAAACGAAAACGCAATTGTTTTTGTCAGAGTTAAACACGAACAAAGCCACAACGTATTCTCTTGTAGCAGTCTGTCCTCTATGTAAAACAGCTGAAGCGGTGTAACCTTCAAGAACAAGGCTTTCTTCTTTTTTTCTTTCTCTCAGACCCTTTTTCCTCCACTCAACCTTGAGGTTCTTGGTAAGACACAGAGGTGTCAACCAAGTCAACTCTAGCATGGGGCGTTCTCATGAAACGCTTTGCTTTGCCAAATGCACAGAGTTGTTTTCTTTCCCAGTAATAGTTTAGAGAGGAATTAGCAGCATTGTTTACATTTATAGTCATAAAGCTAGGATTTTCTTCTCACGAACCCCCAGCTGTAAAAATGAATCGCGTGTACGGTGAATTTAAGCTATACAGGCGCCCTTCCAGCGCCATGAGAATTTCTCTGCAAGGTATGAGGTCCAATCCTCATGCATCATAAATTCCAGGCGTTTGAGCATTGCATTGTGCTCTCTGAACATGGGAAAGTATTTGTGGCACCGCTGATATCCACATGTGGATATCAGCGGTGCCACAAATACTTTCCCA
>CABFOS010141686.1:22935-41309 GCA_900660315.1 Diretmoides pauciradiatus
AGGCTGGCTGGCTGCACACACTCGTGCTAAGTTGAATAGACTGTGCGTGTGTGTGCACGTGTGCGTGTGTGTGTGTGTTATATATACAGGTATTACAGCAGCTCAAGGCAGGCAGAGAACTATCTAGTAGAGTACAGGTTCCATTCTGCCTATAGTAGCACGGGAGGGGGGCGGAGAGGGCAGAGACAGGTAGTATGAGAACAGAGGGAGGTCGAATCAATGTTGTGTGAACAGAACATGGATGGAGCGTTCCTGCTATGAAAACTGTTGCCAAAATTAAAAATTGAACTAAGGAGGAAATAATGTCATATTTACAAGCTCACTGTATCTCTGCCTCGCTGCACACATTAGGCAAGGGTAGAGTTCTCAGCTTGGACCAAAAAGTGTTTGTTTTATTATTGTTTGAGAAGCATATGCTCGTGCCAGTATTATCATTGTTGAGAACTCCCAGTGTAAACCTACCAGGCATATATTGGAAAGTTCAACTGTTGTTTTTTTTTGTTCTGTTGTCAATGAAGGTATTGCAGTGAAGCCAAATGTTAGATGCTTTAAGTTTCTCCTTTCTCCTCTCTGTAGAAGCCTGTAACTGAAATGTGCTGATTTGGTTATCAAACGACACTATAGACACTGGCCATGTACTAGTAGGGTTTGAGGACCTGTTACTCATTACTCATACCAAGAGATTGCGAGAGACAGACAACTGAAAGTAGCCGTTGCTTTTGAAACTGCCGCTTTCACCTTTGCATACATATTTGTCACCTTATTAGTGAGATAGATTCTGACTGAAACTAATATGTGCAAAAATGCATATATTACCACCAGTATTACCGAACCATAGACAATCTATGTAGGGAATTTCAGGAGTATTTGGCATGAGTTGTCTGGTGTGCAGATCAATAAGTCCGTAAGTAAGTACGTTTAGTATTTATTGCTTGAAATAGTCCCAAGCTGTCCACTTTAGTGTTGCTTCAGAAGTGTTTGAATAGTGATGCCTGTTGTCCATGCAATCAAATCACAAGTAAAGTAGTTGAGCGACTGGTTTTAATAAGGCGTAAGAATGTTGTTCTCCATTTCATTTGTTATGCAGAACGTTTTGGCCAGAGGAAGTTAACTGCAGTGAGGTGTGATGGTCCAGTTTAGCATAAAGGGAAAAAGAATAGGAAGAAGTTGGCGTTAGAGAGAAACAGAAGCATATGGGATGGATGCAGTTACATAAAAGGAACTGCAGGTAAATGATCACGTGTGAGGTCTGATGGAGAACGACATGATGCGGTTGTAGTTCTCGTAGGTGGGCACCGCTCGGAAGTTTGCGTAACGTGGGTTTGTATGTGAAGGGTTTTATTTGCCACTGCAATCAATGATGCCTACAGACATCTGTATTTACTTTTTAAGCGTTCTCATTACTTATCTATAGATGAGGTAGTACTCTCTTTTGTATGATTATTTTCATATTTGTGCAGCTTGTTCAAAATGCATAGATGTAGATTCACTGGTTACATTTTGAGCAAAATGGCAACGTTTTCCTCCCGAGTTAACAGTGGGAACAGTGGCTGTACACTGGCCTTATGGGAAAAGCCAAAGTCAAGAAATATCATCTTAGAATACAAATGTTATTGTTTACAGTGGCTGAATGTTACCCATATGGATGAGAATAGCTTTTGAAATGTCTGTTTGTACAGATCGTATTTCATAATGCTTTATTGAGACCCAGATTAAACAAATAAGCAAAAGACAAAGCAGGAATAATAACCAAAAACCATGTGAGGTCTTCGGCCGTGGTGCTTTGGGTACCGTCCACAATGTTGGAAGACAGGGACCATAATTCTCTCACATTTTTGGAAACTGTTGACTTTACTTTCATCTTTTGTTAATATGTTGGAAAGCACACAACTTTAGGACAAAGAAAAACGCCTTTGCTGGTCTATGTTTCCCACTGATTGTAGAGGAGAGATCTTGTATATGTTCATGTGTTTAATTGATGACACGCTTGGTCTGTTAATCATCATTTAGCATTGACTCACAAACACTCACCCATGCTGGTTATCCTGCTTAGAGAACTGAAGGATCTTCAACAGATCATTGAGTCGCTCTCCGTACTTCCATTCTTATATGCATATTCAAGTCAAGGATTCAAAACACTGTTTTTTTGTTAAGTTGAGGTTCTTTTTTTAATCTTTTGTCAAAGAATGTTTTACGCTAGAGAAAGCTTCAAACTCATTCTACATATTCTTCATTGTTGTGGTCGACAATGCCCTGGAAGCCATTTTATAGTAAAACGATCAGATCACTATAGTACTGTTGGCTTAATGTGTTAAAAGTGCAACATTCTGTAACCTAAACTGTCAATAATTTGAAACAAAGTTTTGCTTAGTTGTCAGGATAAAGACTATTGATAAATGTCATAGATAACAATGTATTGCAGGTCTTACTAGTGAACCTTACTTGGGCAAGTGTATACATACAGTACATATATGTGGCATATGCATATCTCAGAATGGATTCAGTCAGAAAAACTTCTTGTTTTGGATGTTGTTTTTTTGTATATTTTATAGTGTCTCTGTATTTTTGTTAATGAGATCATTTTTAATGTATTTAGTTCACAAACATTTGAATATTTTTCAATAATTTATATTTTATAAAAGACAGATGCAGACAGCTGGTGCTTTCATGGGAACTTAAAGGTAGCGCAGGACAAAATAAATGTAGCGGTTTTCTTTTTTTTTCTTTTTTTCTTTCGTTACTTTTTTTTATAGAGGAAATAGACCTGTCTGCTAGAGAAAAAAGGCTGATGCTGGCCCATCAATGATTTCTGCTGGAAAGTTTTATAAACTGTAGCTTCTATTTCTAAAATGTACTTAATGTACTTCAAAATGTTATGTCATAAAAATATATGTGAACAAAGATTTCATAATCTCGTGTGTTGCGTCATTGTTATGATTCAGGAACACAGATTATTAGTATCATTAGTAGTGGTATTGTTATTAGATAGAATTGTTGCTATTTTTATACAGTTGCTCAACATAAAAGGGTTTTATTTCTATAGGTTAAGGGAATGATGTGTTCAAAGACTTGATGTTCACTCATCTAACTCTCAATGTACCTACAAAGCATCGGCTGTAGTACAACATGAAAGCCGCCTAGAACATGTAGTAAAATATTAAATCAGTAAACACATGAACAGCTTTTCACACCTTTATTTAGGATACACCTGAACCTTGTAAGAAATTAGACAATGACTAGATAGATGAATGTATGGATAGATAGATAGATAGATAGATAGATAGATAGATAGATAGATAGATAGATAGAACTGTAATCTTCATGGAGACAGTATCCATAAGAGGGTAGACACAAGTTCTACTGTTTATTTGTTTGCCTGTTGTGTTATTTTGCACATTCTGATTTATTGGAAGACAGCTGTAAACAACACAATAACCTCTTTTATGTTTCCATGTATCTGTAAATTACTGTAATAAGTACATTTCCTCTTCAGTTATTCCTGCCTAATAACCACAAAGTGATGTATTTTTAAATTGCCTCTCTCATGGGGGTGACACATTTACTGTCACTCAGGACACCGGTAATATATATTAGGACCACTCACTGTACTCAAATATTTCAAGGCTTAAAAATTCCTCTTTAACCTGTCTCCTCCCATTCATCTCTACTTCATGACTGAATTGGATTTTCTATGTCAAATCAATATCAGATCATAGCTTTCACCTTGAAACTTCCAGTTTCCAGTTTCAAGGTGGTTCCAAACCACCCTTTTTTCCAGTATTTTAACGACTGTGTTACCCGCATACCAGCCACAACCAGCTTTCTTAATATATGTTCTTTTTGGTACAGCAAGGCATTAGAAGCTATGGCAACCCTCGCCATTTCATCCTGATCTCCATGATGGCTGGATTGTGTGTGTCCATGTACCTGTTCAGAGTCACAGTCACCCCAGACAGCTCTAAGGTATTTCCTTCTAGTGCTGTTTATTAGTGTAAGATTCAGAAGGTCGGCATACCGCATACTAGTTTGTCATCCTGATGGATACTTGTACACCCATTCCTCAAGATGTTATTTTTGTCTTTCCCTTCAGGTGTGGATACTGACCCTGGGCGCGGCTTTGGGTTTCTCATCTTATGGGCCAATGGCATTGTTTGGGGTCATAGCCAACGAGAGCGCTCCATCCAACTACTGTGGGATGTCACATGCCATCGTTTCCCTGATGGCCAACAGTGAGTTGAATGGTTTTCATTTCAGATTCATTACATTGTGCATCAACCATAAAGCCTCAAAGTACATTTAGCTGCTGCTAACACCAATATCCTCTCTTAGTGATATTCTTTACTTTGTGTACGTTCCATAGGTTATGAAGGTCAGTAAACGCAGTAAACGTGGCTGAACCAGGTAGAGAAGGTAGAAATGAATGAATAATCTATGTGTATTCCTCAGTTGGTGGCTTCTTGTCTGGGCTTCCGTTCAGCACCATTGCCAAGCACCATGGCTGGGAAATGGCATTCTGGGTAGCAGAGACCATGTGCATTGCTACCACTGTTGGATTCTTCCTGTTTCGCAACGTCAGAACCAAGATGGGCCAGGTTTCCAAGAAGGCAGACTAATAAATCATTACACCTCCTCATCCTCTGCTGCCAAAGAGGGAAGCTGAAGTATTTTTTTTTTATTCTGCAATATTCTTCTGTCAGTCATACAAGACATGAGTGCATCAAGACCTGGAACTGTATTGTCCTACTGACCATTTATATACACTGCACTCAATCACTCTCCAAGGGAATGTGAATGAATATACATATGTTGCATTGAACAGAACTGAAGAGGTTTTCTTCCTGTAGGCCTCCAAGAAATATTTGAATCCTAATTTGCACAAAACTGCAACTTTAGTTTGGAAATCGTCATATATCCATGTTAAGATAACTATAGAATAATGAACAATCATTAATGCTAGATCATCATAAGTGCAAGATGTTCAATATTTATGAAGAAAGCACAGTGCATTGCAATCAAAAGCTTGAATAAATTATGTTACAGATTTGTCAGTGATTCTTACAGCTAACGGTCACTCTCTCATACTGTACAATTAGATAATACAGCAAATCAAAATATATGATAGAGAACCAAACGATAGGTACATAAGTGAGTTTAATTTGAAAGTATTTACAAAACATTTAATATTTACAAGAAATTGAGTTAACGAAGAAGAACTGCCATCAGGCACAAACACAACTGTACTAGTTTCACAGTCAGGAAGTGACGAGTTGTCCGTCTAGTCTTCTCTGGTTCAAGATCCGGCTCCGAAGTTGCCAGCTTTCTCCGCTACCTCCAAGGCAATCTTCAAATTCTGATCAAAGAGTTCACACCTGAAAGTCGCAGGACAAAGCATTTACAGTGACTAACACCACAGGCCACAAAACGACTCGGTTTCTGGGTGGATTTTGTTTGACATGTCAAAGTCAACAAGCTTCAGGTTGCATGGAAATCTCTTTCTTTTCGTTACCTGATGGGCATCTCCAGAGAATAGAACGGGTTCTTGAGGGCAAAATCTGAATAGATCTCATAAATCTTCCTCAGCAGTGCGTCGATGCCGGATTGGCGAGGGTCTGCAAGCACGATGAACTTTATCCCTGGAACAGCACGAGAATCAGTGAGACCGACGTCAGTTTTAAAACGGCTAGAGAGAGAAACTCTGAACAAGAGGCACTTGAGCTGCCTCCTGTCATATAACCAGCTAAGCTAATGACATCATTCATTAAGCTACTTAAGCTATTTAATGCATTAGCAAATGTTTCTTCCAACATTGTCTTCACATAACCTATGGGTTGTATTAATATGAATTCTGTATCTTAAAGCGTTAAGGAGTTATGAAAGGAAAATCTAATTGTCTTCATTAATATGCTCCAAAACCTAATCAGGTCTATTCATTGTGTCTGTGGTGTAAGTGTGAAGTTTCTATCAGGTATTTGTCTTGAGTTATTGTGTCTGCAGACAATGTAATGTCCCACATACTATGTACCATAATAAGTCAGCAGGGAAACTCTGGGGACCAATGTACTGTGTAGGAAAGATAATAGTCTATAAAATCTCTTCTACACGTTTTTAAAACAGGGCTGTAAACAACTAAAATGTAATGAAAAATACTGTTTTGGTAATAACTATGTGAAATTGACTCTATGCATTGCCTCAGACTGTTTTCCATGTATCATGGCCTTTAGGAATAAATACAGAGTGGAAAGTATTTTTGGTCATAACTGATGACGAAGTTTCCCATTTCATTGCCTCAGATTGCATCCATGCATCACAGCTTTTACACAGCTCTTGTTTTATGTTATTGGGTCCCCTCACCACCCAGTTTCACCCAGAATGACACCCATTTACACCACTGACCAGTGAGAGTCTGGAAGCAGTGTAGTTTGAAAACGTCCGTTTCTAGCATCTCGATCCCTGAACTGCCGACTTCAGGGGACAACTGTGAACCAATTGCAAACAACCTGAGAAAAGAAACACAACAGCACAGAGAGGTAAGATGATGTGAGAGACACCAGACTCAGTCCTCTCACCTTGAAACAGGAGACTACTGTTATTAGTAAGAATGAGAATATGACACTTCATGGATCCCTGTAGGAAACTTCCCTCCCCTTCCCCTTCCACAGAAAGGTCAGAGGTCAGGGCCAGCTACAGAACAGCTCAAGGACACTTCAGCAGGGCAGATGCTTGCCAACACAGGTGCTTGAACCCCGGATCAAGGGCGGTCTGGCCACCCAGGCCACCCTGACGAATCCCACTATGACTTACGAGTGGAACATCGACGCCAACATCAGCTTTTCGTTGGAGCTGAGGCGAGCCCGTCCAAATCGAATGGACACGGGATAGTTTGAGGAGTCCTTCAAATACTCCAGGATGTCCTTTCCATCTGCGGTGTTCTTGCCAATCACATCCACCCCATTGATGGACAGCAGCGCATGGCCCACTACACATGCAGAAAGAAAGCAACAGATCCTTTGTCAAGCGATATAACAAAGCATTTATAACTATGAAAAATAATTATAGTAAATCTATAATAGAATTTGAAGGATCCCATACAGCTGTTATATCCTAGGCGATGCAAAAGTACATCACAAAGTATGATAAGGTTACTATTAATTCACTACTGAGCACCACAGACACGTAGGAATAGTATAGTGATATGTCATGCATGCTTTCTTTCTGAAATACGCCAGCTTTTAACACATTAAGGTCTGTAATAATGATAAATGTAACATGTTGGTAGAGGTCCCAGGACAGCTTTGCCAACCCAAACCGGTTTGTGACGTCACCTCGGATTCCGTCCCGTTGTCCGAACGACACAACGATCTTTTCATCGTGGACCTTCAGCACCAAATCTAACGGGTAGCTAAAGGTTTTCTCTGCGTCCGCTCTCGGGACATAGTTGTCATATTGGTAAATTAAACCTCCTGCCTTGTTTACCAAGTACACACTGAAGATCGCCATCTTTGTCACGTCCTGCCCCAGCTGACTGACGTGTCATGTGACCAGAACTGGTATAAAAAAAACAAAAAATAAAAAAAACTATATTCTTAAATAGCTTGGGGATTTGAGTCAATTTTCTTCTTGCTATTATTCTTAATATATGATATATATTAAGATGAGAAAACCCGAATGAAAATAAAACATAAACAGATTTTTTTTAAACTAAAAAACTCAATTTCCCAGAATGCCCTGCTCCACTTCCGCATGTACAGGTTGTCTAAGGGGCTCTCGCAGGGGCGAACTTCCTTTCGCTCCGACATCTTGACGAGGAAACATGGTGAGGATACTCATCATCCGTTTTGTTGGACCAAACTCTAAATTAAGCATGTTTTTCTGGTACAGCTGCAGCGAAATCCATCGGAACCTTTAGCGGGAGGAATGTTCTGTTCTCCAGTGTGTGTAGAGAGTGTTTTGATGAAGCGGTCATCGTATTAAAGTTGTTGGGTGGCGGCTAGCTAGCTTGCTAACTCCACCATGCTTGCATGCTCCTCTGTGCTTACGAAAAACGAGACCAGTTGTCATTCACATGGCAGTAACAACATCCATAGTGCTCAAACTAGAATAATCGGCCGCAACAACAATCATGAGAACAATCCTCGCTGCTGGTTATGTTAAAATACTCGCCGAGGGCCCATGCACGGCCTTGTCGTGCCGGCCAGCCCGGTGACACAGGCAGCTAGCTAGTCCACTGCTAAAGAGCCACCTATCTAATGAGCTAAAGAGCCACCCATCTAATTAACGGACCTCAAACTGATTCATGTTCTCAGGTACTCTCGGGTATGGTTAGGGCTAACACTAAGACTGGGTATAATTTGCGCTTCTCTTCTTTTAGCCTCCCAAGCAAGACAAGAAGAAAGACTCTGGGAAGTCCAAGAAGGACAAGGACCCAGTCAACAAGTCTGGAGGCAAGGCCAAGAAGAAGGTATGGTTCTGGTTAACGTGTTGTCGCTGTATGATGGTCGTGCTGATTAAGCAGTTCATTGCTGTCCCATTTGAGTTTTCTACTACAACCAACCTTTCCCTCTCCCCCTGAGCAGAAGTGGTCCAAGGGAAAAGTGAGGGATAAGCTCAACAACCTGGTCCTCTTCGACAAGGCTACCTACGACAAGCTGTACAAGGAAGTTCCCAATTACAAGCTCATCACCCCCGCCGTTGTGTCTGAGAGACTGAAGATCCGTGGCTCTCTGGCCAGGAACGCCCTCCAGGAACTGCTCGCCAAAGGTGAACATCACCTTTTCCACCTATGACCTCAAATGGTGCACATTTTAAAATGAAACACTTGCATTACTTGCACCCCTAGTCGACACTTAGGTTGATATTTCATAAGGTAAAGGAGATGGTCTTAATAGGCTGTATTAGCAGGAGGCCCAAGGCTCACAATGTGCTGGTACTGCTTTGCAACACCCATTACATTCTGGTTTTACATACTAAAAAATGGAGATTGGAAGTTCACACATCAGTTTGGATGTGAGTACTTCACAGTATTTGCTCATTCAGGATATTAAATCTTATAAATGAACACAAGGGGATGCACTGTACTCACCTGTTAGACCACAGTCTGTTGCCTCATGTTACACCAAATAAGTCATTTTTAAATGACCTTCCGTTACCAGCTTTATGATACAAATTTTAATTGAACCTAAAATGTTCTGGTGCAGAGTATCACCAGAATGTTTTTGTTTTTTTTAAAGAGATAACACGGTGGTTGAATGTGACACATACCAGTCATCTTGATGTACTATCAATGTGAATGTGCACATCAATGTTCAGTCATTTTAAGTACTATAAAACCTTTTTAAAGGCCCAAATTTCCCATTCTAAAAGTTGACCTTGTTTTGTGGGCCGGTCAATAAGTCAACAGTCAGTATGAATGACAGGTCTCGAGAACACTTCCTGGCTGCACCTGATTGGACAGACTCTCGTTGGGCTGTCCTTGGTATCTGCTGCTCAAAACAGACCAACATGGCGGCTTGTTAGGCAACTTTGTTATACTAGGAAGAAATAAGAAATCCACCAATCGGCATGGACAGGGGATGGTTATCCTCCCACATGAAAATAGGATGATAAATTTTACACGCCTACTTCTCGAAAACTAAAGAACAGACAGATTTAATACTTTCATTGTGCTTCTTCGATGCCATCTTGTGCAAATAGCGTATAAAAACCTAGAAAGTGTGACCAACCACCATTGGTCAAAATACCTTTTGGCTGAATAGTCAAATTCTAGGCAAAGTAGAAGAAAAAGTAAGATGTCTGCATTAGAGGTCGACCGACAGTGGAGTTTTAAAGGCTGATATAATAATGATAGTTTGGAGCAGGAAAAAGCCAATAGCCGATTAATCAGCTGAATTTTGAATTAGATTTTTTTTTTATACTGTTGGAAGTGAACAATCTTTGTTTTCATTAGAAACTGGATAAGATAACTGTTTAACTGCACATCTAAGTCAAAGTAATAAATATATAAATCGTAAAAAATCTAGTATGTCGATTTTTAGAGCTTTTTGTTTGTTTTTTGAGACGGGATGCTGCGGTGGAGGCTGCGCAGCCATCGGCCACTATCGGAGCCAAGTTCCTCCGATAACGGTGGTTTGTAAAGCATCCTGTCAGCGCTGATTAATCGGTCGACCCCTAGCCTGCATATGTTTACACTGAAACATGCCTTGTAAAAGTGGATCACCAATTATAAACAAACTTTGGTGAATATTTTCTCAGAAGGTCACAGTAACTTCTTGTGCTACAAAGGATGTCTCAGTGGAAAACCTTTAGTTGTAACAGTAGCATGGTGACCTATCCATCAAATTGTGATGAACCATTAGGCTCGTCCTGTCAATGGGGCACGTTGCCACCAGCAACGCTGTGACTGTAATTACCTCCAGCAAAAGTTATGTTTTCACCTGTTAGTAGGACAACTCAAACTTTCCATGAATCTTGTACAGATGAACATTTGGACGAGGAACAGCTTGAGATGAGATGTTTTGGCTTTTTTTTTATACTATGAAATGACTGGATAGACTGCAACAGCCAGTTGAGGAATTGTTTAGCGTTGACAAAGATGTGAACTCTCAAAGTGCTGTCTAATTTAAACACCCACCACTATATTGAGAAACCCTGTTTATATAATGACAATTCTAACAGTTCCTTTAGTCATGGTGATGTGCATGGCTAATGGACAGTGCAACTACTGTCAAATTTGTTGAAAGAAAATATAAAAAGTATAAAATGTCTAAATGGGTTGTATAAAGCACAGCAAATGTTAGGAAAAAGGATGGAACCTAGGGTACATTCTTGCATCCTACTACCCATTTACTGATGGGGTGGGCATGAAATTGATACTCTCTTGGAGGCACTTGCACACAACCATAACTTGTTGTTTATTATTACAATAACAAACACATTGGTAAAAGGCATCTGATCTGATCAATTTGCAGCATCTTTCTGTTGAATGAGACCATAATACTTGGAGTAACACACAAGTTTTTCTTAAATCAATCTATTACTGAAAAAGTAGCTTGTTCCCTAATAGTTGGCCACATATTTGTCAACATGACTTTGAAGAAATGTAATGAGAAACTTTTAGTAGCACCTGCTGTGTAGTCAACGGTGGCAGTTTTTTTGTTTTTGAACTGCTGGAGTGATATTTCTTCTGGTAATCAAAATGTGTCCTTGTATCATAACAATTCACCCAAATAGGACAGACTATCAATTTTCTCTAGGTGACCCATGGAATAATGTAGAGAATGTCATTGTGACTGTTTAATGTAATGCGCATTGCCACTGGGTTACTAAAATAAGTACTTATACAAAACGGTGAAGGGGGATGTGCGGAGTAGGTTGAGAGTAATGTACAAACTGTCTGTTGGAGGACACAATGATGCAGAATTGGCTAACGTGATGTATTGTTTCCTAGGCATGATCAAACTGGTGTCCAAACACAGAGCACAGCTGATCTACACACGTAACACCAAGGGTGGAGATGAGGAGGCAGCAGCAGAGAAAGCATGAGCAGGTATGATCACCAGACTGATAGATTAGTCAGTGCATTAGTAAGTGCATTCAATGAGATGAGCAAGAGAACTACCTGTCACCAGAAATCATAAGGGAATTTGTTTAAATATCCAATAGTCGACTAATTATTCGTTCTTTCTTTGCCTTCCAGGTTCTGCTGTTTTTTGTTTCCCGTGATGAGCTGTTTGTAATGAAAGGTGAATAAAAACTGTATAAAGTCTCATGTCTGGGTGTTTTAATTTCCAACAGCTTGCATCACTTGCATCACTTTCTTCATCGCCTGTAATTCTAAGTAGATTTTCACAAGAGTTGATGGTGAGGGAGTCTCAAACAAATTAGCTAAATGGTTCTACACTGCAAAATGGTCATTAGATGGCGAGAGTGAAAACTATCAGGTCTGGTACTGTAGAACCAGGATTGAGAACCACTTATTACAAGGTCAAGACTACAACATTGTCCTCTGTACAAAAAAACTTACCAGAGCTTGGAGCGTTAAATGTCAGCACATCTGACCTTATAAAAATAATCAAACATACATTTGAAGCTGAGTTGTATTGTAGTTTGCTCTCATCTATCAGATCTTTTGTGTGAAATGCCCTTCCTGTTTAAGCGGGTGAGGCTCTGTGGAGCGTAGCTAACTTGTCAGGCAGGCGTGTGAAGCTCTGAGCGTTGTGCTGTCAAAACGGTGCACCAGGGACCAGAGACGAGCACCTCTGGGCCGACTCGGGGGTCCCCCGCCGCTGGATGTGTTCACGCCTCATTTGGTGCGTTTTGTTTAATTACTATCAGTGCCCTTCCTTCGTAATGGAACTCAACTCTGCTTTCACAGCATCGACTTAGTGTTGTCGTCCAGTTAATGCAAAGGGATGTTCTCACTCCGATGTTTTCAGTATAAGGTGCACATTTAGATTTAACTTTGTGCAGGAGACTCGTTTGTCTTCCGCTGCTCTAAAGAGCCACAGGCAGGGGAGGTATGAGTTATTGATAAGAAATAGTATGAAATCAAGAAGCTATCTCTGCTAGCTGTCATTTTGTTCGCTGGGGGCATGCAGCCAACTGATGGATGCTGTCATATGTCCCTTTTGTCACTGCACAGTCAGTCACCCCAAGCAAACTGCAGGATTCACACCACCTATTGGTCACCTATTGTGCCTGCAAGGGTAAAAAAAAGTCATATTTTTCCTTTGACGTGACTTCAAGAGACGAGGCCGACGCGTCGTCATTCTGTAGCTATTAGATGTCGCTGGAATGGCCCCATCTCCCTTTCACAAAATTGGTTTCATTGAGTTAGTCAAAGATCCATATATTTCAATACAAATCCATCTTCTGTGGTTTGCTACTTTGCAGTGAAGGGTTGTGATTGTCTGCTGTGCCCCTGTGGCATATTGAAGCAAACTGTATCAGCTATCAGCTGCTGTATTAAAAATGGAAGCACTCGTTTGTCCACATTATACAGGCAACTTGTTGACAAATTGTTCTAATTCTCTTGTAGCATATTGGATAACTTTGATTTGTCTTGGGTAGATGGTAGCATGTAGTCAAATTGGATTTGTACATAATGATTTCAAGAAGCAGATTACTTTTCCTTTATTGATCCAAGCAAATATGATTGTCAAGTATTAATTAAATGGTGCATTGTTTCTCTGGAAACAAACCAGTATGTACAGTAAGTGGAACTGGTGCCTATTCCGCTTGGAAACTCCATCTTAACACAAAATTCACTGGTTTAAGTGCAATCAGTTTGGTGAACCAACTTTTCCAATTCAAAAGAACACTAATGTTTTAGAGAGAAACCTTTAACTCCCAGAAAATCACCCTGATTAATTTTTATTAAATGACCTTCAGGTTCAGATTTCATATCTGAACCTTTTTTTATTACTCTGTTTCATTCCAAAATGAGCTGTCCACAATTTAAAAAAGGTTAACCCTTACTCTTACAAAATGTTAAATAATGTAACATAAAGGACAGGAATTATGTTTGTGGTTGTCAGAATGATAATACTATCAGAGTGGATCATCTATATTTCAGTGATATTGAACAATGAGTTACGGTATTGATATTTTAATATTTTTATGGTCTTTTGGAAATTAGCCATATTTAGTGACTGAACTAATAGAAAACCCCGTGCAGGACAGAACACCCCTGTCTATTAATACCCTCCGCTTGTCTCCTCTGCCACACTGACTTACTGCCCTCTTCAAGGTCCTCCACTTCTCCTGGCTGTCGCACAGTGGAGCTATCTGAAAGACCAGCTCCGCTTGGTGTTGAGAGCCATGACTAAAGTCTCAAATTAGACTTGACTGGAGCCTTGGGTTGGGCAGTGAAAGTGACTCACTGGTTGGTATGCGTGGCAATACATGGTAGAACCCACAGCCTGTCACAATTCTGTTTTCTGTGTGTCCCTCAGGCATATACATCTCCAGAGATGGTTAACTGTTGTCTTGAGGAGTGGATTCTGCTTCTCTCTCTCTCTCTCTCTCTCTCTCCACCCTCCCTCTCTCTCTCTCTCTCTCTCTCAAACACTGATGATCATCAAATGTGTGTAGAAATAGTAAGCCCAAGGCAGAGAGAGAGAGTCAGAGTACAGGCCAGGGATACGCAGGGAAGTGGGAGCGCCGTCTCGTGGTGATTAGTTGGGGCATTTCCATAGTTGGATTTATGGCACGCAGCTGTTGAGTGGCTGACAGACGTCTTCTAGGAGCCCCTCCACCACACCACCGCCGCCTCCTCCCTCCCTGCCTGTACAAGCTCCAGCTCTGCTCACTGTTGCACAGGAAAGAGGACTGCTGCTGCGCCTCAGCACACAAAGGTAAGCAACGTGCTTTTTCTGTCAACTGTCAGTGATTTCTCATTGTACTCTCTAGTCTTTCTCATATCTCCCTCTGGAGATAAAAGTTGTTTTACAGTCTAAACTTTGACCTTCTGTCTGTCTGTCTGTGTTGGGGTGGGGGGGTTAAGATTGAAGTATGTCTCATGTCGTGCTGTGGTTAGTGAGATGGTTTAGGTCTGGCTAAAAGGATTTTTTTTTTGTTGCCAGTTTTCAACAGCTTCACTCCAGCCAGCACTACTGAAATACAAAAATAACTGTGGAAGAGTGATGATTCATGTGTGTTACAGTATGAATAACGCACATATAGGCCTACTGTACTGTATATCATTACATACAGCCAGAGGACAGATCCACAAGCGCACACACATACTAGTATGTGTGTGTGCTTGCCTCTGGCTCTTTTTAAATTTAGTTCACAATGCTGTGTCCTATTTTTAGACGTAGAGGCATTACAGAGTGGAGACATGAAGGCAGCAACTTGCTAGACAGACAGATAGGAACTTCAGCTGGGAGTCCCGTGCTCGGCTTTCCGTCGCCCCCTTTTCTCCCGACTGCCCCAACATCCGAACTGCTGTGAGTAAAGGCTAACAATTGAAGTCGTTTTCTAACTAAAGTGTGAGGCGTTCTCTGAGACTTCTGGCATTCGGTCGGGTCAAGCTGCGGCTCAGAGAGAAGCCTGGATTCTCAATTAGCTACAGCCAGACCCCGGTGGATTCAGCCTGTCCTCCCCACCCCGAAATGTTCTCATCTAGAGGACAGATGGAGAGACGGAGCCCGGCGGGGAGCATCACTCCTGCAAGGTTAATTGAGAGGGTGCCCTAAGATAAATAGCCCTGGTAAAACAGGGTAAGTGCTGAACCCAATACTCTTCATCTCAGGAGGGGAGAACCACGTTTAGAGGGGGCTACAAAACCTTTGAAGTAGCCTGAGCATTTAGGAAAGCAACTCTTCTGGGATCCATATTTGCCTCTCAAAGTCTCTTTAGATTGAGAATCAGATTGTTGAGAGGAATAGGTGAGCATGAATCAGTTTTCCCTGAGAGGTACTGTATGTACCTGATAAAAACCTCAAAGACTGGCGTTCTCCAGGCAGTAAGTAAGGTCAGACTGTACTTTGGATCACGAGTCCCATAAATTGTGCATTCCTGCCTTGGTACTGAGGCGGCGAGGTTGTTCTGGGAATGTTTATTTGGGTTGCTATGCACGGTTCGGTCTGTGGCTGAGGCCGGTTACGCTGAAACTGAAACTGGAGCTGGAAGAAGCCTTGGAAGGTTTGAAGAGCCTCGAGCTGCTTCTGGTGTCGGGAGGATTAGAGCCCTCTTAATGCTCTCGTTTAAAATCATTAGAGTGGCTTAGATCAAATTCATTAAACCTCATAATGAACAAATTCAGAGCTATTTCACGCTGACTGATTGTTTACCCAAACTGCAGAGTGTGCTGATCACTGTTTGCACACACATGATTAGTGGTTGTTAATGTGTGTGGAGGGGATAAGGGAGTAGCGCCGATTCCCAGAGGAAAGATGTTAACATGTGACACATATAATAGTAACATGCTCCTACTGCAGCTGCTGCCCCCATGACTTCAATAGGAGAATGCAGCAGTATGTGAAAACTGAAATGAGCTCTTTTTTTTGGGGTTGTTTCTCGAGTTGAATTTGAAATGTAAAAAAAGAGTAAATACAACATAACAAAATGAAAGTAGTACAGTAGAAAAATACAGCAAAAAAAACAAAACAGTGAGCAAAAATAGCTTCACCTGAACAACATCAAGTGAATGTTTCATGTTCGAAAGGGAGCAGGAAGAAGTTTGCTCTTATTAAATTCTGCCCCTTTCTCACCATGCATAAACTCTTTCCGGTATGTACAACAGTATATAATTCCTATATACAACAAACACACACTGATTTGCATGTCTAAACACACACACACACACACACACACACACACACACACACAAAGTGCTTTCCTATGGGGGTTCATCTCCTAGATAAGCAGCCGGGGGTTGAATCCATGTTCATGAACCTCACATCATATGTGTCAGAGATTCAATTTGTCATTATGACTCTCTGACTCTCTGTCACAAGTCTGACTAATGAATATAAATGAGGCGAGGTACACATACTGCTTGGTCCTAATCACCCCTATTTAGAAGTAGTGAAAGGTGAATGTATTTCAGGGCAGCGTTCATGTGTGTGGTTGTGAAATGAGGGATGTTCAGCACAGCTGGGCCTGGAGGCCATGCGACCGCTCCTGCGGCGAGGTGGAGGTTCTGGATACTCTTGACCCTTTATGTCAAGATGCTCCTTCCCTGTGTTTACTGCAAACAGTGGGAAATGAGCCGATTGTTTCCATGGTGACTAAAGGCATTTATCATCCTCTCTCTGATCCTAGACCACCTTGTCCCTTGCTGTAGTTGCTAAAGATAGACAGTACAGGAGATGTGTGTTGTGTGTGTTTACCTTCATTACCTCTGCGAAGGACGAAGTCCAGGGATGAGAGGTAATGTTTTTGGTCCCGTCCATTCATTCGTTTGTTCGTCCGTGTACAAGATTACGCAAAACCTACCAGACTGATTTCATGAAACCTGATGGAAAGGTGTAGTATCATCAACGATGACCCCATGATCCAGGGCAGATCCGAATCACGGGGCGCCACATAGTAAACAGAAAATGAGCTCTAATTCCTTAATGCATCATCCGATTGTCATGAAACCTGGTGGAAGGCCGTAATATCGGTGAACGATGACCCCATAAAATTTTGGGGTGGATCTGAATCACGGGACACCACGTAAACAGGAACCGTCCGTGTACAAGATTACGCAAAAACTACCAGACCAATTTTCATGAAACCCGGTGGAAGGGTGTAGTATCGGTCAACAAGGACCCCATGGAATTTTTGGGGAGATCCGAATCACGGGGCGCTGCGTAGGGCACCGCATACACAGGAAATTAGGTCTAATTGCTTATTGATGTTCATGATACGCAGTGGAGGGGTGTAGCATGGGCCAAGGAAGAATGTGGATTGGATCTGAATCACAGGTCGCCGCATAAACAGGCGACATGCATCCTGGGCGGAGGTCTGCGCTCTCAGCACACCTTTCTAGTTTGGTAATATGTTTATATTTTACCATTTTCATACAGCCATGATCTGAGGGTCACCCTGGCTCCAAGAGCAGGGTGAGAGGTCTGACCAAGTCAATCCGAAGGCGGTGAATACCGGGTAAGCATGATAGCAGGAGGAGGAGCTTGGGGAGGTCTTTGCAGGGTGAGGAATCAGGAAGGGGCTGATGTCATTCTCCAGATATGGGAGGGTGGGCTCACAGGCAGAACAATAGGTCTCTGTAGAATTCATATCCCGTAAGAACTGCCTCCATTGGACCATTAACCCCAGAATAGATCAGATTTATTACTTCCGCCCAAGGACGAAGTCCGGGGTGAGAGGTAATGTTTTCGGTCCCGTCCATCCATTCGGTCATTCGTTCGTTTGTTCGTTCATTCCTTCGTCCATGTACAAGATTACACAAAAACTACCAGACCGATTTTCATGAAACCCGGTGGCAGGGTGTAGTATTGGTCAACGACGACCCCATGAAACCCGGTGGAAGGGTGTAGTATCGGTCAACGACGACCCCATGAAACCCGGTGGAAGGGTGTAGTATCGGTCAACGACGACCCCATGAAACCCGGTGGAAGGGTGTAGTATCGGTCAACGACGACCCCATGAAACCCGGTGGAAGGGTGTAGTATTGGTCAACGACGACCCCATGAAACCCGGTGGAAGGGTGTAGTATTGGTCAACGACGACCCCATGAAACCCGGTGGAAGGGTGTAGTATCGGTCAACGACGACCCCATGAAACCCGGTGGAAGGGTGTAGTATTGGTCAACGACGACCCCATGAAACCCGGTGGAAGGGTGTAGTATCGGTCAACGACGACCCCATGAAACCCGGTGGAAGGGTTTAGTATTGGTCAACGACGACCCGATACTACACCCTTCCACC
>CABFOS010141699.1:4407-15580 GCA_900660315.1 Diretmoides pauciradiatus
CTGAGGTGGTTCGGGCATCTGGTTAGGATGCCTCCCGAAACACCTCCCCAGGGAGGCGTCCGGGAGGCATCCTAACCAGATGCCCGAACCACCTCAACTGGCTCCTCCACATCGAGAGGAGCCAGTTGAGGTGGTTCGGGCATCTGGTTAGGATGCCTCCCGGACGCCTCCCTGGGGAGGTATTTCGGGCATGTCCAACCGGGAGGAGACCTCGGGGTCGGCCCAGGACACGCTGGAGGGACTACATCTCTCGGCTGGGCCTCAGGATTGGAAGTGGCGGGGGAGAGGGCTTCCTGGGCTTCCCTGCTGAAGATGCTGCCCCCGCGACCCGGACCCGGATAAGCGGAGGACAACGAACGAACGGACGAACACATTAAAACAGGGTAATGCTAAACTTAAGACTTTAAAAGGTTTAAAAGGTCATTTGGTAATTTAATTCAAGACTAATTTAACAAGATAAGATAAAGAAACAAAGCTGGAAAAACTATCCTATTTCCCACTGAACACAGCTGATGAAAGTTTGGAAACTATAAAGATAACGCTGTTCAGTATTAAAAGAAAAATCCATCTTTAAATGATCTCATTATAGATCATCAATCTGTGACGTCCAATGCATTCCAGGAGTTATAATGTGTCATAATGTACTTTGGGAAATGTAGGAACCCAAAGTGGGTACAGCAGAAAGCCCAGAGAACGTGCCTGAACTTGATCCATTCACTGGTGGGTTATATGAGAGTTACACTTGTGGTTGAATTGCATTAGCTATTCCTCCTACTGTGACCAGAATGGAAAAACCTTGATCACAGCTTCCTGGTATGCCATGATTTCAATGTGAAAGGCTACAGTATAAAAATGTGAACAATGTGTGGAGAAGGTTTGCATCTATTGCTGAGGTTGATGGTTTGGATGTTAAAATTTGCATTAATTGGCAGGATAACTAGCTAGCGAATGTTAAATGAAATCAGAGCTCCAACAAAAGAAGACCACTTCAACTGCACCACATGAAACTAGAGGCCCTCGGCTGCCAATTTTATCCCTGGTGGGTGAACATTTGCTCTGTTGCACACACGTCAACTTTATTCATATTACACTAGACCAGAAAAAAAAGAATAATTAAATAAGAGATCCTTTGATTGCAAGAGGAATAACTTATTCCACGGAGAAAGAGACAGAAAGAAAAAGAGAGAAGGTAAGAGAAAAAGAGAAAGAGAAAAAGAGAGAGTGAGAGAAGAGGCTTATGTCAGGAACAGATGGTGAGCGGATGCAAACACACACCAACATTGATCTCTGGGTTTCTCTCTGGGTATATGTGAGTTTGTGGTTACAGTACGTATTAATTTCCTTTTGCCACTATTTTTTTGTACTATACTATACTTTTCTTTAACGGCATTTATAACTCATAAAACAATTATTACAGTATAATTATCCATACTTGTTCTATATCCCTGTAGCAGTGTTAATTTCGTTAATGAAAACTATGACGAAAAATGTTCGTCAACGACCTTTTTTCCATGACTAAGACGAGACGTTGACGAGCTAAAAATAGATCATTGATAATAAACACTATTATATGACGAAATGTATGTTTTGTTTTCGTTGACGAGACGAGACTAAATGTTAGTGGTGGCTATCGGACATTAAACATGCAGGATATTTCCCCCCAATTGTGCGTCTAGTCTGTCTGTCAAAAGCAATGCATCCCTGTCATTGGTTGAATTGGTTGAGGGGTGTGTGCAGATTACCAGAATCCCAGCAATACAGGTGATGACGTCCCAAACCGACAGCGAGTTAATGACAACATTATAGTTTAAAGAGAAAACATTTTGACTAAAAGTAATGACTAAACGTTGACTTAAATGTAATGACTTTTCGTCGACTAAAACTGGACTAAAACTATGAAGGATAAAAATGACTAAAATGTGACTGAAACTATTAAGCATTTTCGTCTAAAGACTAAGAATAAATCTAAAATTGACACTGCGCTGTAGCCCATAGTAGCTGTAGGTCTCCATGCAGCTCCTGTCTTTATCGACTGGATGCTGACTGAGGTACTTACTCCTCTCTTGCTGCCAGTAGCCGATGTTACTGTCATTAGGTCAGAGTAGCTGTCTGTCTCGATTCAGAATGAAACTCTTCCTACATCTACATCCATACACATACATATAGCTAATGTAAACTGTAGCCTTGTGCAAGACAACTCAAATGGGGAAGCTGATGCAGGGATAGCAACGTTTATTTAAAATGTATCTATTGCCTAAACACAGCCTAACATTCCCCAAGCCTTCTTGGCTGTGCTGGGTTTGTCCCTTGCCTTGTACTACTGCTTCCTTTTGGGAATGCACCACGACATCAAACTTGTTCATCAGTTTCCTTTTCAACAGCAAGGACTTGTACTGTAATTTAAAATGCATAAATGCCCCTCCCTTGTGCATTTATTCCTTCCTTGCCCATTTCACCCCTGGCATTGATTGATATATATCAGGGATTGGCTATAAATGTGATAACAATCGGTTGACTGGAGGATGTAACACCGTTGTTCAACTCAGAATATGTTCCATTTGTCTATGTCCTTACTTGTCCTCCACCCCCGTTGCCCCCAGGAGGTGCATGTCTCTCTCTATGTAGGTGAAAGCCTCCTGCAGCCGCTCCTCCCTCTGCTGCAGCGCAGTGCGGGCAGCATTCAGATGCCGGTCCACATTGGCGTACTCCTCTGGGCTGAAGTGGCGACACGCTATCACCAGGGTCCGCAAACCTTTCTGGAGCAGGAGGAGAAAGACAGCAGGGGGTGACGGGAAGAGAGAAAGAGGAGAAGTGAGCATGCAGTGCAGGAAAGAAATCAACAAAGCAACAAATAATGAAGGAATGAAAGAACAAAATCAAAATATAGAAGTAACATGTGGCGGATGGGGAGAAGAGAAGATGTCAAAGGTTGGAACAAAAGTTATGGATTGGAGTAGAAGGTGGAAAGAGAGACAGGGAAGCAGAGAGGGAACAGAAAAAACAAATTATCAGCGCTGGGCTTTAAATCATGGAGTCAGCCTGAGGGGTGGACCACCACAAATCAACCCTGTTCCTGAGCACTGAAGTCTGGGTACTGAGGACCGAGTGTGCGCGAGTGTGTGTGCACAAGTGGTGTGTGTGTGTGGCTGTTGTGGTGAAGTATTTACAATCTAATATGGGAACTGAGACAAAGACAGAGCCAGATGTAATCATTAAAATGCTGGGAAATGCTAGCCCTCCACACCCACACCCACACACAAAATACGGCAAAATAAGGGTCGAGAAGCATTTCAGATTAAGACATTTGGACATTTCATCAGAAATCAAAAACTAAAGAGAGAGAGAGTTTATTGGAGGTTTATTAGAGATTCTGCTATGGACGCTATGTTGCAGCTCAATCTGAACAAGAGTTGGTTGGAAATATGGAGCTAGTGTTTTCACGATATCAGAATTTTGACTTTGATACCAATACTAAGTTTGATATGTAAAAATATCAATAATAATCCTAATAATGCTTTGATACCACGCCAAACAAGAGAACCCATCTAGTCATCAGTTACTACACCTGACCTGCACAGCTTTGTAGCAACTTCTGCACAGAGTTGTGATGTCAGATCTCTGTTGGCTGGAGAAGTGAAATAGTTCCATATTTGGCTCCTACCGCCAAACAAGCAGTTTGGGACTTAAATTCAGTTTAAGATGTTGTGGACTGTTTGCTGCTGAAATTCTGCTGACGGATGCAAGCTACTACTGCCAATAATCTTGGCCAGAATGTCTGTAACAGCATTCCACAACATCATGGTCCAAGCAATGGCCATGGAAGCAGCTATTTATGGATGGATGGTGACAAATAAAATACAATTGAACTTTTTAGATTATATCAGATGAAACTTCAGTGATCCCTGTAGGAAAATTAGGGCAGAAGCACCATGTAATAGTAGAATACATTAAATAAGAATAGGATATAAATAAGAACAGAGCAAATGAGAGTGTAAATATACTCCAACAACAATTTTAAAACTCAGAAATGTATGAATGGATTCCAGCATGAACATGATGTGCAAGGTGGCAGCAATAGTATCTGTAGCAGCAGATGAGACAAAATGGAAAAAGAGGATAAAGTGATGAGAATGATGTTTGGTCGGTCTGTCCGTGTGAGTGTATTCCTCACCAAGGCGAACTCATCGACGTGCAGTCTGGTCTTTTCTATCTCTCCGCTGGTGGTGAAAGGCAAGATGGCCGACTCTGCTCCCTTGCTGAAGAGCACTTTACCTCCTGGAAAGTCAACACAGCAGGAAGGCACAGTCACAGTTAGAGACACTTAAATATCCAACACTTTCACCACAATGAAATACTGTGTTTTATGTTTACTTACCTGAGGCCCAACCAATACAGGTTTTATTACTTCAAATAACAGACATTCCAGAAGCCAAATGTTATTAATTAATTTATGAAGTCTGCAGTCAACGTCTTCCAATTCATCCAATTATAAGATGAACAGGTTTATTTATTTGTCATAATCTACAATGATCTACAATCAATGACTGGTAATTTTGTCAGTTCACTACAGCTCCACACAGTTCAGTAGTGAATCTTCAACCTCAATGCCACATCAGTGCGTTCACCAAACATGCGTTTAGGATTGCTACTGTAGGTACTGCTACAGTATGTGGATGATGACTTTAATAAAACTGATATTGTGTAGTGGATGGCAGTGTTACCTGAGGGAGTCTGCAGTATGACGCTCATCCTCCTACGGTTTGCATCAAACTCTAATACATGGAGCAGTTTAAACCTTTCAGAGAGAAGGGAGACGATGATGTTACAGTAGCTTGAGCTGGAGTCTCTGTACACACTGAACACAAACAACGCAACCCAACTTATTTCTTCAAACGATAGTTGACACCTGCATGACAGAGTAGGCCACGTTTATCGCCCCAAACAAGTTAAGCAAACTCCTTAGTCATAGAAATAATTTACAAGGCCGGTGGTTGGTGATCATTTTTCCTCCCTCCATCATAAAATTGTCATAGTTGTTGATGTATACTGGGTGAGACTTACTTTTCTGACTTGCCAAATGTTTTGATTTCCATGGTTTCTCCATTGCTGCCGGTGAAGGCCACACCCATCCTGAGGAAACAGACAGCTTTAAGCCCTGGATCTCCACCTGTCGTTTTGGGCTCGTAGTAATCAGATGCTCTTGTGAAGTGCTGTTGCTGTGCCTGCTTAAAACCCATCAAAGTAGTCTGAGCGCTAAAAACACTCTAAGCTTTCAGAACTGTCAAAATGCAACACTGCTTCCTTTCCACTGACAAAACGGCACCCCATCAATGTACGTCCTCTAAAAGTGCTTGTTTTTGCCACTGACAGGCTCAGATTGTTATTGTAAGTGTCTGACAACATTATGGAAAGGATCCCTACATAGAAATAAAACATTTTTCTTTAAGTTTTGCTTGTTGCTTTGTTGTTATTGTGTCTAACCAAGTCTCACTCAAGGAGAAGTCTCTGAAATCCCGCGAGAGTTGAGTTGTTGCAGGAAGACAACGCTGGAAATCAGCTAAATGTTCAGCCATGACTTTGAAAATCTTTTAGATAACACTAAGCTTTTTGTCCTTCAACACAACAAACTGTTGCTGGCATTTGTCTCTCCAACTCTCACTCATGTTTCCAGCATTGTCTTCCTGCAACAACTCAATTCGCTCAAGAAGAAGTCTCACTCTGAAATCTCGCTCAAGGAGAAGTATTGTGAGATTTCAGAGCAAGACTGTCCTTGAGCGAGACACAACAACAACAGACGGGATCAAGCGAAAGGTAAAGTAAAAAATGTGTGTTTCTCTTTAGGGATTTTTCCATAATCAGGGTTTCCCGCAGCCATCTAAAGCAGAGGCGCCCCGCCTCCACTGAAATATGGCCCGCCTCCACTGACATAAAGAAAATAAATACACTTTTATGAAATAAAACCTCAGAAACATAGAAAGTAGAAAAGACAAAGGGCAGAGACGCTGCAAAGGCCATACGTTTAATGTGACACTATTGATCTAAAAACATGAGTTGCCATCAAGATCTGTCACAGCTGAATATGAATTATGAGCTCATTATGTGTGTTGACTCAAATGAGAAAAGTTGATCTAGACTACAGGAGAATAAATACTTGAAAGCAATACAGAATGCCTGAGAGCCTTACTGCATTATATTCCATTATATTTTGAATTGTCACCTTTTGTGTTTTCCTTTATATAAATAGACATTTCCACCATAAATTGGTGCAGAAAAATTCAGCAGAATGCAGGAAATGAAGTGTTTGAAGCTCAAAATTTCCTGGAGGACGACCCCAAGCTTAATGTGTCCCCTCCGATGTTCAAATGAAACCTACACCACTGATAACACGGAACACAGTGAGTTGAAAAACAATGACAACTGATCGCAAATATGACCTACTGAATCTACTGAGCAGCCCCCTCCGTCTCCCCCTCCGCTTCCAAATCTCTGTGGGAAATGTTGTCAGACACTTATGATAACAATCTGAGCCTGTCAGTGGCAAGAACAAACACTTTTAGAGGACGTACATTAATTAATTAATAATAATTCATTCGATTTGAATAGCGCCTTTCTAAGTACTCAAGGCGCTTTACAGATTCAATGCACACCATTCGCCCAATCATACCGGTGATGGTAAGCTACAACTGTAGCCACAGTTGCCATGCATGTTTTTCGAGGTGGGGGAAACTGGAGTGCCCGGAGGAAACCCACGCGGCCACGGCTGAGAACATGCAAACTCGACACAGGTTGTACCAGGAATCGAACCCAGAAACCTCCGCATCTGGGAATCGAACCCACTACCTTCTTACTGTGAGGCAGTGATCTTACCCACTCTGCCGCCATTCATTGACAGGGCTCAATTGCCCCACAGGGTTACACTGCCGCCGGTTTCGCGGCTAACAGCTCGCTCAATACTGGACCAATTTCAAAAGCTGTTGTCCCCATTAGTCACTTAGACAGATAGTCATGGGAAAATAGAGCCCAGGTTGAAAAATCCCAAAGTTACCCTTTAAGTGAGCTCACTGACCAAAGCAGCATCATGGCTGTAGCCCAGAATGATATAGGCCAGCTATTCTAACCACACAATGGGGTCACATCAACCAAAAGGGACAGCTACACAACTCGAAAAATTTTATTGGTTTCTAGTGTCACATAGTCTTAATTATATCTCAGAGGCATTTCCACCCTAGAAGAAAAAAAAAACACAATCTGGGGCAAACCACAAGGTCAAACCTCTTAAACCTCACACCCTATCAGCCCTAAGTCAAAGTCTCTTCCCCCCCGTAGCCTTCCATACGTCTCCTGAAGAATTGGGAGGGTTTTTTTAGCTTCATTGACTCTAACCAAACCCTTCATCAAACTATATGGTCTAGTACTAGTAACTGGCTACTTCCTAATAATGTATTCCTCCTCTAGGGCAGTTTTCCACACATGCCTGGCTGAGGGTTGTCTACCTCTCTCCTTGGCAGTATTTTGTTACCTGTGCTATTACTGTGACAATAAAATGAACTAAATTAAAGTGAGTGCCACTTTCTCTTTAGCTGGCAGTCCAACACCCTTAAGTATTTTATTGCTGTTTCAGGACAGAAAGATTAGAAAGTGAGCAGAGGGAGCTACACCATCAGAGCAGGAGCCGGGATTCAAGGCCATGCAATGAGTAAGTAGTGTACACATTATTGGCCAGTGCTTTAGTGGCCAATCCCAAGTAGTCTGGACAGGCTGTGAAAATACTTTTTTTTAGATTTTTTTTCTGTCTTGCTGAGGAGCAAGCACTTTACTTCACCTGCTGCTACTACTAGCAGAAGTACAAGTCTTGTCCAGACTCCAGTCATAAAAAAAACGATTCACAAACAGATTTAAAATAACGGTCATGGATTTCAGTCTCTTGCCTCCTGATCCAGTCGGGACACTGGATCAGGAGGCAAGAGACTGAAATCCTAAACCCTCACAGACAATAAAAATAAATAATCCCAAGACGGCTAAATCTTGGCTATGATCAGGTTAAAGCTTGTGTAGTGCATCCCGAGCCAGTGGTTAATTTAAACAAGCACTACCCAAAAGAACCAGAACCATGGTCCATTTGGATCTGGACCCATAGTTTCCTTACCTCTTTGTTGCCTCCACTAAAGCTTTCTCGTCCGGTGACGAGGCGTAGTATTCCATGTGATTGGCTGTGAAGCCGTTAACGTGGGAGAACGGGTCTCCTCCCCCAACAAGGCAGTCTGGTTGGTCATAGCTGATCTGAACCGTGTGACACAACGACACCGCCTTGAGAAATAACTCCTCCTCACCAGTCTGGACAGAGAGAGGATAGGGAAGAGGCAGAGAGAGGCCAGTGTTTATAAATGTAAAACCTGACTAAACCACTTCTTACTCTAACACATCACACTGATGTATATGCATTCAATTCAGCTCTACAAGTTGGAGGTACATGTTTGTGGCTGTGTCAGCACAACCTTTACCTCTACCTGGACTCTTGATAAGGTGAACAGCTAATGACGCACATATGCAGATCTACATATTCTGTGATCAGTAAGTTGTATGCATGACTGGACACGTATGTCCTTCTGTAGACTAGGGGTGCACAGATCGATCGGCAGGCAATCGAAATCGGCCGATTTTTGACCTAAATATGCGATCGGTGGACTGCAGATATTTATTTATTTTTGCCGATCGCATAACCGATCATGATGGCACATGAGAAAAACGTGACAGCCCATTTCTCCGCAGTTAATTGGTGAGCACACATCAGCCTTGCAAATTGTTCCGCAGGGACTGTTGTGTGTGCTAGACTTCCGGTTTTCTTCTGTTTATAGTAACCATGGTAACACGTCTCTCCGACTCCAATTCTGCGGCACTACACCACAAACATGGACAGACAGTGATAAAACCCGACAATATTAGTCGGTTTATATGTAGTCCAGCTTGTCAGCTTGTCTCTACGGAGACTGTCTTGCTGCAGAGACACATACGGAAACACAATGATAAAACCTGATGGTGTTTTGACAATATTGGTCGGGTTTTTACGTAGACCGGCTTGTCACACCGGTTTTCCACAATCCACTGTCCGGTGTGCGTATGCCATTACGCAATATGCCCCCTAGTGATAAACACAAAGATGCACAGAGTTCATTTTCCTTGTGTTTAGGGATGGATCAGACACCATGTAGAAACCAATTGTGTCTGTTTCTCACCATCCAGTCGTGTGAAATATGTGATTGAATGAGTACAGAGACAAAAACAGCACAAATAATGCATAACAACAAATCGCGGCCACCCGGGGGAAGAGACCGACAGCTCCGTCTCGGCTGTCCAGTCGCCGGCCGGTCCCCACCCCCGTGGTCAGCTCTGTTCCACGCGGTCTCCTGCTGGAGCGCAACTGTTAAAAGCTCCTGCCTCCAATCGATCCAGTTATTATATAGTTTATGTTGTGTTGACCCAGAAAAATAAATCAAATCATACAATCATAATGTGGAAATTGCACTGATTATGTCCATTGAACAAACAGAATTTCATTTAGAAAACATATAGTAAGAATAGAGAAAAATAAGGAATCAAATATCTCATCTCGTCTCTCGTCTCGTTGTCCTCCGCTTATCCGGGTCCGGGTCGCGGGGGCAGCATCTTCAGCAGGGAAGCCCAGGAAGCCCTCTCCCCCGCCACTTCCACCAGCTCTTCCGGGGGAATCCCGAGGCGTTCCCAGGCCAGCCGAGAGATGTAGTCCCTCCAGCGTGTCCTGGGTCGACCCCGAGGTCTCCTCCCGGTTGGACATGCCCGAAACACCTCCCCAGGGACGCGTCCGGGAGGCATCCTAACCAGATGCCCAAACCACCTCAGCTGGCTCCTCTTGACGTGGAGGAGCAGCGGTTCTACTCTGAGTCCCTCCCGGATGTCCGAGCTCCTCACCCTATCTCTAAGGCTAATATTCCTCACTTGGAAAAAACAAGAGTCTCACATGAAGAAGAAGAGTGATGGTTTTACAATCCTATCATGGATAGACATGGTCTCATATACTATAAGACTGAGAGTCAGTAAAGTGTTTTTCAATGCAGCTGGTGGTAGCAGACGCACAGTCAGCCACACAAATGAATTGGTGTCTTGGACAAATGTGCCATTACTATGCTGGTTGGCATTTAAGAGACATACTACATTACATATTCATTAAGTGCTATGCTATACCTGGAGCGCAGCCTATCAGGGTGTAAATGAAGCGAATGAGATAAAACAGCTGCAGACCCATCTGGATGCAGGTCTGCATGACTGACTGCACGAGTTCAAATACATTGCAACCTTTAAAGACCTTTTAAGGTCTTGAGTTTGGATGAGTTAAGACATTTGCTGGCCTTTTCAGGACGGGCACGCACCCTGGTGTCAGTATGTGTAAACAGTAACTTTGAGGATAGAGAGTCAAAGGGCCTCTGGTGTGAATCAAAGACTCTCATTTCCCTGAACAGCCACTGCCAACATGTCCATCATGAGTAGGGTTGAATACCGAGCTCGGTACTTTTAAGGGTACCGACCGAATTATGTCGATACTACTGAGCACTGATTCACATAAAAATGCCAAATGTGCCAAAATATGGTACCTGAGAGCATTTGGGTGAGAGAGAGAGAGAGAGAGAGAGAGGGTAGAAAGAGAGAGAGAGATAATATAACATAATGTTTCTGTTCTGTATGTTACGAACTGTTTTTGTTTTTGTTTTTCTATGTACTACCATGTACAATGTGCTTTGGCAATACTGTAACTCACTATGGTCATGCCAATAAAGCCTCTTTGAATTGAATTGAACTGAGAGAGGAGAGAGAGAGAGAGAGAGGAGAGAGAGTAGAGAGAGAGAGAGAAGAGAGAGAGTAGAGAGAGAGAGAGAGAGAGAGAGAGAGAAGAGAGAGAGAGAGAGCGCTCTTCGTTTGCTTTCAGTTTGTTTTCTCTGTGTCCTTTTGTGTCGTGGTCCAGCGGACAACTTTTGCCATTGTGATGCATTCAAGTGCGCCTCGGAAATGCGGGCACGACTTTCACTGTAATACATAGTGATGCATTCAAGTGCGCATAGGAACAGAAAACAGCGCTCCATGCCATGAAAGAGAGAGCACACGGTGGTGTGTAACATTTGTGAAATAAAAAACAGATGTTTTA
>CABFOS010141702.1:1107-15000 GCA_900660315.1 Diretmoides pauciradiatus
TCTTTTCATTTCTCTATGGGGATCAATTGGTACATCTAGAACAACAATCGGAACCTGTTAGTGGCAAAAAAAACGCTTATAGAAAAAGGAATTTTAGATAAGAAGGTGCCCTATACTGTAACATTGCAGTTAGCGCTAATCACTAAACAACCACTACGTCATTACTGGACCAATTTCAAAACTTTTTGTCCCCATAAGTCAGAAACACATACTAACATGAGGAAATAGAGTTAACTTTGAAAATGACCGGAGTTATCCTTTAAACCTCTGTATAAGAATCTCCTATTGGGGAGCATGTCTGTGATCACTGACCTGGGCAATGAGGCAACACCTGCAGCTGCCTCATGGCCTAAGCCAGACAACCCCACATCCTCCTACTTATTCATTTATCCAAACTTTTCCCATCTCCTCCTCTACATATCTATCACTGTGTCTTTCCTCTCTTTTTCTTGCTGCAGGACAGGAAACCTCTGAAACCCAGCATCTTCTGCTGAGTAGGGCTCAAAAGTATTTTAATTACCTTATATGGTGTTTGTATGCTTTTTTCCCTGTTTAATAAATAAATTGAAATTGAATGACCTAATATGCAGTGAATAGGGAGGCTTTCTTCACCATTGTTACAGCTTAGTTAGGACATTTATATAGTGCAATACCATTTATTATCCTGATGGACATTCAATTTGGAAATGCACAACATATTTCACAATGGACAGCATATAAAACAACATGCATGAGTTTAACAACACTCACAGTATTGTGATCTGTCTGCACACGGAGAGGCTAGTACCGAGAATATGAATCAATAAATATACAAAGGTTTATATTTTCGCAGCTATTTATCACTGAGAAACATCAGTGGAAGCATTGTTACCTCACAGCAAGAAGGTGCTGGGTTCGTTTCCACACCCCGGCCCTTTTGGTTTGCATGTTCACTTGGTTCCATGTTAGGTGGACTGGAGACACTAAATTGCCCACTGGTGCTGCTAATGCATGCTGGGATAGGTTCCAGCCTGTTATGATGAGACCTGAATAGAAATAAGCAGGCAAAGACAATGAATTACAGCCATATGTGCATTTGTGCAACAAATTACGAGTTACTATCTCGTAATTACAAGAAAAGATCTCGAAATAACGAGATCAGGATCTTGTAATGATGAGATCAGGATAGTTATCTTTAAAAAAAAATTAAAAAAACTTTCATTTTTTATTGAAGTTTTTTCCAATATACATATATATATATATACACTGTGAAAAAAAGGAGAGAAAAATACTTGGCAAAATCTAAAACCAACCAACTAAAAACAGAGTAAAATAAAATAAATAAAAATAATAATAAAATAAATAAAAATAAGAAGCAACAATCAAACAATAAACAACAACACAGTAACATAATGGGCTTTCTCTAATATTTACAATGCAATTTTTCTGCCTCCGTCTCAGTCTTTCCCTTTGGTGGTGTCATTCCTTTTCTCTCTGTACTCACTCCATTTCTCCCATTTCTATTCAAATCCAGGAGTGGGGGGAAATATCGATACAGCATAGTGTTGCGATACTTTCTTCCGAGATCAGGATAGTTATCAATCGTCGTTAACCTACAGTAGTCTACAGGATAAGACAGTGGGCAGTGATGGCGCTATCGCATTTCATCTGCTTTTATTCCTGGGAAATATTAATGTTATTTAATGTGGGTGGCATTAATATTAGTATGTCAAAACTGTGCAGGCATCTCAAGTCTTTGGGATTGTTCAGGTGAAAAGCCCAGTCTGTCCTGCTGGAAGCCGCTCTCTTCCTGCAGGAGCAGTTAAACCAAGACGGTGCTTCATGGATACAAATTCATGAATTTGAAATGCATCCAAGCTGGCTTGGTGGTGTCACAAAGAACTGTGCAGTAGTGCGTCCGGTACCTGCTCATGCAGAGGTTGTATTATGCGACCAGTGCTGTTAAGGGGTTGGTAGTGTCTCTGGGGAGAACTATGGTTTAGACCCAACATGGGTGAGATGAGAATAGGCATCCAGAGAGGAACTGGGAGAGCACAGAGAACACTTTCCGTGGAGAGACAGGTGAACAGAGACATATATGGAAAGGCCACCTAACCACTCATGTAGACACACACACACACACACACACACACTTACACACATCCTGATCTTGTAATTACGAGAAAATATCTCATAATTACGAGATGAGGTGTTAGTTTTCATCCACCAGCTACTTGGGATTCAGTTGTAGCCAAAATATTGACCATTTTCAGATACTGTCATCACAGAGGAATGGCTACAGCTACTCATTTAATCATTCTGAAATTATCCCAAGGTGACATTACTGCCTGCATTCCACATGTTATGCTGTTTTTTCTCAGCTGCTTCCATTTTTCATTGTCATTTTAAACTGTCAACCTTTTGTCTTGCTCTCTCTCTCTCTCTCTCTCTCTCTCTCGCTCTCTCTCTCTCTCCCTCTCTCGCTGTGTCCTTGATGCAGATGCCTACTGCTCCTGTCTGAGAAAAAAACATTATTACCCTGCGTGGCTGTTTGCTGGGGGAAAAAAGGTAATGATGTTGGCTTGAGCATGGAGCTAATTAAAATTCTATAAATATGGTGTTAGTAGGTGGTGTGATGGATGTAGTGTGTCAGGAGTCCTGTGAGCAGGGGCGGAGCAGGGAGGTGTCCGGACAATCAATACTTGAATACTGAACGCATGACACTGCATATGCGTTTAATGAACCAACAGTTTTATCTGTTAAGACACACCATACCATTCCTCACACTGTGCTAAACCGTCCTGCCTGTCCAGATAATGGCTGGCTATTCCACATAACAAATCTGCAAACGCTAGGCACATTCCTCTATTTTTACTCACTCGCTTTATCTCTCACCCTCCTGCCTGCACTTTCATTTATTGCAGGTAATTCTCCATGCAACACACTCCAGACTGTATCAGGAAATGTAATGCATTTCTTCTTTTGTCCACCTAGTTTAGCGTATAGCATCAGCATTCACTCTGCAGCCATTGTGTCTCAGGAAATGTCCGCAGTTTCCCATATGCAATGTTGGTAAGTCAAGATTTAAAACTGTAATATTGCAGCGTCTTCATGAGGGTCTTTCTTTGCTTTGTGCAGCTTGAGCCACGATCACAATGAGATAACGGCCGGTAGTGGAGTGTCAAAGTATCTCCTGTCATTTTGATGCTTATATTACACCACTGTAATTCGATTCTATTCTATTCGGGGAACTTTCTGCTATTCCAGTTTGTGGCTTTAACAAATCCCGTAGTGTAAGCGGTGGTATAATCCCTCATTACAGGAGGAATTGTTATGCGGTGGTGAATTATTTTGAGGCTTAGGCTTTGAATATTATCTGCCACAAAGTAGTCCGTTGTAGGGTGAAGAGGTAATATTGGATGCAATACTGCAGTAATGTAATTAACTGTGTTTATTATGAATAATGAACGGAGGTGAACAGTATATAATACATAACATTAACCTTTGACCTAGTTTACTCATTTGCTGCCACTCATGGTCTAACCTCAACCTTTGCATGTCATGCATATTATCGGTGGCAAAGTTCCCATTGCTGCCCACAGTCTCTAACAGTGCCTTACACATACACATATATACGGATGCATTCACACACAGCTGGATAAGTTTGGGTTTCTTAAATTGGGAGAGGTACAGTACAGTGGGGTGCACAGGGACATTGAGACAGTGACTCAGCTTTGGGCTGTAGTCAAACCCCCAAGAGACATGGTGCTGGTGATATGTTACTATTCTTACTGCAATTCTTTCAGCATATCTGCTTTGTCTCTCTGGTTTAGATTACCAGAAGAGTATCTTGACAGCCGCCGGAATTCCCTCATGTATAATATGAAAGGTTTCTTTGAGTTTTGCATCAGCACATAGTGGGCTGCAGCAGAATCCTAATCAGATTAAGATATATTTTATGTATCTTGATGTGACCCTGAAGAGGAGTAAGCAAGTAAAGACATCAATGATTGAATCTCTGCTGTTTTTTTGTGTGTGAAGGTTTTGCTTAATATTTCATACAGTGTGAGTTGTTAATCCATGTAACCATCCAACCGTTTTGCCCAACACACGTAATGTATTTAACCAATGCAATGAACTTGATTTCAGAGAATGAAGAGCCTATTTGAAATCGATTTAGGACGCTTTATTTTATTTCATATTTACATGTATGAGCCAATTTGGTGGAAAAATGTGTTCAAGAAGTGGAATTCTCTGAAACAACCCCACCACCACCACCCCACACACCCACCCACACTGCTCCGTGACCTCTGGGCCATAAGGGCCTCTTGAAGCTGCTTCTAAAGCGCTCACCAGCCCTCTTCCAGTAAGAAGTCTTGTTTATTTTTAACTCCAGCAGCTGTATCTTCTCTTTTCTTTGCTCTTCTTTGCTACATCAGACATGCACTCTCAGACGGAGGAAGTGAAGTGAACATTCCTCAGCCTGAGCTACTCCTAAAATACCACGGGAGAACTCAGAGATAAGTTGGCTTTGTGATATACCCAACATCTCAACCTTAAATGTGTATGTGTGTGTGTGTAGTATACAAGTAATTTAATCTACTTTTAAAGCAGTGTCACTGTCCGTTTTTCCCACTGTGCCATTCTAAAGCTACTTTATGCTCTCACCAACCTGTCCATGATGTCAGCTTGTAAGTAAGTAAGTAAGTAAGTAAAGTTTATTTATGTAGCACTTTTCACACAGACGCCACAAATAAATTTACAGGGGCAATGAACAACAAACTATAGGGAAGAAATCATAAAAGATGAAGATAGGTACAGGTACATAATAAAAAAACAATACATACAATAGTAAAATACAACAAAATAAAACAAAATAAAAAACCATACACTAAAAACACCACTCACCAAAAGATAGATAAAAGAGCCCAATAAATAAATAAGGATAAGTAGCTTTTATTGTCATTATACAATGAATCCTACAACCAAATTGCGAGGTTAGAATGGAGGGTTAGTCCTGAGCCGCCACATTGGGCCAACCCAACCTAATGTGCCTAGCAAATAACATGAAGATATGGTGCATACAGGTTACGCAAAGGCCTGCTTGTCTTTAATAGCCTTTTAAAAGAATCAACAGACTCAGCGGACCGTACGGGTGCAGGCAGAGCAATCCACAGTTTGGGTGCTATTGCCTCAAAAGCTCGATCCCCACGGGTCTTTAGGCGGGTGGTGGGACAGACAATAGATGAAGCGTACTAGACCTGAGAGAGCTGGTGAGTAGGGGTGAAGCAGTTCAGCCACATATGCCTGGGGGCTTGACCCTGCAGTGCTCTGTCGGTAAGTGTGAGAATTTTAAAATGGATTCTATAGGAAGCAGAGAGCCAGTGAAGGGATTGAAGTAAAGGGGTGATGTGAGACCGTTTGTTTGACCTGGTGAGTAGTCTTGCAGCAGCATTTTGGATTGCCTGCAGACGGTCAAGAGCAGAGGTATTGAGTGAAGATAAAAGTGCGTTACAGTAATCAATACGAGATGAGATGAAGACATGTACTGTATAAGAGTCTCTAGTTCAGTAGTAGAAACTACAGGTCTCAGTTTCCCAATGTGAAGAAGCATGATTTGGTTTGCTGCTTGACACGGTTATCAAACGAGGAGGATTGATCAAAAATTACCCCAAAGTTACGCAGGCTGGAGTGAGCAGCAGAGGAGAGAGGCCCGATACTTTGCATAATCAGCAAAGGGAGCAACCTTTTCTGGAGCCACAACCAGGACCTCCGTCTTATCAGCATTGAGCTGTAAGAAATTTTCTGCCACCCGGTCCCTAATAGCATGAAGGCAGCCTAGATAACCTAGAAACCTCACTGGGTTTGAACAAGAAGTGGAGTTGGATGCCGTCTGCATATACATGGTATAGGCAATGTTAAATCTATTGTTCAGTTTGTTCTTATTTTAATTTCCCTTTCTTCAGCATCGACGCGCTCTCTATCGGTCCTGTCGTCACGCTCCGACCTCAAAGGAAAGCTGCTCAAAATGGTGGTCAGTGGAGTTGATAATGGATATCAGGCAACCTGCAGAATAATAAGAAAGCCACAGGCAATTGGGAGAGGTGCCAAAGTAGCCTGACTGCACTCCATTATCTGTGAATGTGGTCCAAATTAAAATCTAATTTAAGGTGGCACCTAGATAAAAAAGTGTGTTTCATTTCTTCAATTTGCACAACTATTCCATTCCATTAGACATGTAATTTCTGCTCATCAGACGCCGGGTGAAATTGGTGCCCCGAAGGAGAGCGTTTTTCAGTTAAAGTAATTAGTCCTGGAGAGCAGAGATGAGCAAGCGTGCACGGGGGGTGTATTTATGTACCTGTGCAAATGGCAGAGGTTACAGAGGGAAAGAGAGAGGGAGTTAAAATGATTGTGATAAGGAGGCACATGTAATTTAATTACTCAGTTTTGATGACGAGCATTGATTCCAACGCATCCAATGCAAAAGATTGAAAAATGTCAATTGATTCACCCTATTTCGTTCAACAAAGAAATGTCAGTGGTTGCCCTAAACCAGTGTTTCTCAACTGGTGGGTCGCGACCTAAAAGTGGGTCGTAGACTCATTTTGAATGGGTGAGTGAGTGAGTGGTAAAAAAACAACAACTTTTTTTTAATGCAAAAATACCCAGAAGCAATTCTTATCAGGAGTAAAACACATCCCCAACTATCTCATTAGCTTCCCCAAATACCTGTTAAGTAAAAACAGTCCGTTTAGTAGTAGTAGTAGTAGTAGTAGTAGTAGTAGTAGTAGTAGTAGTAGTAGTAGTAGTAGTAGTAGTAGTAGTAGCAGTAGTAGTAGTAGTAGTAGTAGTAGTAGTAGTAGTAGACTACTCAGAGATGATCATATTATGTGTGTAAACACAGTTATGCAGTTATGATGTGTTCATTTTATTCATTTTCACCAGGATCAGCAGCAGTTGTAATGTTCATACTCATCAGTTTATTAATCAGGATCAGTTTGTTATTGTAGAGTAATGTTCTCTGAATGCAGGGATGAAAATATTTGTTTATTTAATGTTAAAAAAAAACATTTTCTTGGTTTGAATTCTATAAAAGTGGCAACGTAACGACCATGGGAAAATGTGGGTCCCAAGGCCAGACCAGTTGAGAACCACTGCCCTAAACCAATACGTATTATTTTTCTTATATTTAAATTTGCAGGCTCTCCTCCACTCACCTGCCTCCCTCTGTGCCATTTCAAACCTCTCCCCGTTGACACTGATGGGGTGTAAAGCCCTCAGTTGTTGCTGTACTGTCAGTGTCCCTGTAGACACATAGATAAAAGGCAGTGGAGCATAGAGCCAAAGCAGGGAGAACCTCAGACTTTGTTATATGTTTATTTGAGACAAGTCCTGCTGTGATGACTGACTGTTGACTACTTGCTTACTTGAAGCTTGTTAGAATGCCTCATCCTGTGGATGAGCCCATTTACAGCTGTCCAGAGGCTGTCCAGACAGGGCAGTCGCAGTGGGTGTTAGTAGGCAGATTTTTGGCTGGACTGTGAAAGCTGTCAGAAGCGAATGTCACTGACTGATGCATTAATTCGCTGACTGATGAAGTTACACCATTGGTTGACTTTTGCACACGTGATGAAATGCATGCGCCTACTGTAGGAAATTTGAGCATTTGGCAATGTCATGGTGTGTGGAACGTACCATTCAGATTAGAAAATTCCAGTGTTTGGCGGAGGGTTACAGCATTGGTCGACTTTCGGCGTAATACATTGCGATGCATTCAAGTGCGCTTAGGAACAGAAAACAGCTTTCCATGCGCAGAGGCATGAGGGAGAGTGCACACGGTCCGTCCACATACTACAGTAGGTTTTGACATAGTATTGTTTCCTCTGTACTCAACCCACTGATTGGCATGAATGTGCTCTTCTCTGTAGGAGACTTCATTGATCAGGCAGAAGAAGCTAAGCTCAACTAAACCAAATTACTTTTAGTGAAAACCTCATTCAACAAACATTCTTGGGTCAACAGATCAATGCCATTCTCTCAGATTAAGAATGTTCCTTATTTGTCCCTTGAATGTGTTGTTTTCTATGTTTGTGAAGGTCACCTCCAACGTTCTCCAATTAGTGAGCAAAGCACTGAAGAATGGAAGGCATTTACCAGCACTGTAGTTGAGAAATGTCACATATTTTCATCAGCCAAACATTCCTAATCACTGACTTGAAGAAAAACTGCTTTTGGCCTTGTTGGTTAATAAGAAACACTAAATGCACAATAGATACTTACTGTGATAACGTTTGTTTAATTTGGCTACACATGAAAAAATTACCCAACAACCACAACTCAAACACAAATTATCAATCCACTAATGGACCGAATCAATAGTTAACTCAAGTAAGAGTAGAGTAAACTAGAGTAGATCTTCTGGGTGGGCTGTGATCCCTGGGATTGTCGCTGTCTGAGTCGGTGCTCTCTGCATGACTAGGGGAGTGCAGAAGTGGTGCACCAGCCAGGATTGATGCACTGGGAGGAAGAGACACGCTCTGTCGCTATAGCACTGATGTTAAAGAGAGTAGAGAGTGGGATAGCCAACCACAGTGATCAATGGGCCCCGATAACACGCCCTATCAGCCCAGGCCGCCCTGCCAGGTTGAGTCGACTGAGCCCATGAAGAGGAGTGTTTATTCCACAAAGTGGTTGCCAGTCCACACAAACAATAAAAACATTTTTAAATCACATAAAGTTTGAAATCAGATAATATAAACAAGAAAATTCCATATAAATTCGAGCACAAATGAAATGACTCTACACATAAAACAAAAATGACAGTAACTATAAATATAATGGAAACAAATACTAAATTGTCACAAACGCCCAAAACTAAAAAACAAACAAAACAAACAAAAGGTACAATCTAAAACAACAAATAGCTATTGTAGATTCAAGATTTGTTTTAGTGACTTTTGTCACTAAAATTGTTGATCTGTCTCATGTTGGTAGGGAGAATATTCCAGGCAGCAGAACCTCTATAAAGCGCAGTTCTAATCATAAAATTTGTTCGTGGCCTGGGTACCACTAAATGACCAGTGCTCACTTGACGCGTCCTATACCAATGATAAAAACCAATATATACTATTTTTTCACATAGAAAATCTGGCTTTTTTTCCAAATTATAGTTTGCATGAATAACAAAAGACTATATTTTAATTTAGCCTCCACAGTAAGCCAGGATAATTGTTTATGCATATTACACACATTAGTACGAAAAGAACAATACTACTACTGAACAAATACATGATTTCAGAGGAGACGCTGGTGCATAGAGTAAACACTGAGCCGCATGTTTGATTGTCCGTAACGTCCACTGCATTAAAGCTGCTGATAGATGAGCTGAGATAAAAACTGTTAATAATGTAGAGATATCCAGTAATTTGAGAACTTACCCCTCATGTGTGTTTCTTATAGTACCTGAGGAATCTGGATCCAAACTCGGCCTACTATGACCCCAAGACTCGAGCTATGAGGGAGAACCCATACTTTAACACCGGCATGAACCCTGATGAGTAAGTTGCTGCTTTTTTTTTGTTTTGTTTTTTTCTCTAATATCGTAATTCTCATTGCCTTTATATTCAAAACATTTTCAAACTTTTTTTGACAGAGTGGGGTATGCCGGGGACAACTTTGTGCGCTATAGTGGAGACACGATCACCATGGCTCAAACGCAGTGTAAGTCACTGAACTATTTTTGCTCCTCCACAGCTTTGCATGCTGGCCTCTCCAGATTTTCCTGATGTTCCACAAATAGAGTAATAGGACATTTTATTAGTGGTATTTTACTATCGCAGTAACACCCAAGAGCACTTGCTTTCCTGTGATTATGGGTAAGACAATGATGTAATAGGGGCTGTTGGTCTGAAGTACGCTTGATCACAGGAATCAACGTCCTCAAGGCTATTCTGACATTTATACAACACTTAACCAATGCATTTGCAGTATCTGAAAAGTTTTATTCAAACTAAAATAAAACAAGACTAGGTCAAAACCTAGTAGGTGGCTGGACCGTGTGCGCTCTCCCTCCCTCTTGACCAATGGTGTAACCCTCCGCCACACACTGGAATTTTATTTACTAGCCTGAGTGGTTCATTCAACACAGTGTAACGTCAGCTGGTGTAGGTGGAAAGAGCTAGAAGCATGTGGCTAGTTAGCCATGGGACTCAGGGAGTCAACAGACAACAGAATGGAGATTTCCACACGTACCATACAATGCCAGGTCTCCATGGCACTATATTCACTAATCATACATGAGCAGTAGAACATAGACAGCATAACCTGCACCATCGTGTTGCTGAGGAGAGTTTTCTCTTTTGGATGTCAGTCAGAGTAGTGTGCACTGTGTGCACAACTCTCAACTGTAGTATGTCACAACAAAACAAAGGAGGCACCACCTTGTGGCACTATTTGGCATTGCAGTAATATCACATTTACTAGTCAACCAATAGTGGAACTTCATCAGTCACTCAGTCACAAACGTTCATGTTTATAGTGCTGGTCCAGCCAAAAACAACAACACAGTACAAAAGAAGATACATTGCTAATGAGTTCTCTGGTGCCAGTTGGCATGTGGTGTATTCACACTGCAGCCAAATAGTTGTACGTCAACTTGAGGAGGGAAGCACTAACGGAAGACAGTGAAGCAGATGTAAACAGAGGCAAACCCAACTGCTCTTTAGACAAAAAAATAATAAATCAAAAAATTGTCCTCTGATAGTGAGTGATGAGCAGAGTTGAATTCCCCAAGAAGATCCAAATTAAAGACTAGAGCAACTGGATTGAAGGGAAAGTGAAGCTGAAGCTAATACCTGCGCACACACCAGTGGTTCTGGTCTCCAAACCAGCTCGGTATAGTTGTGTAAATTGTAGCCTAGAACTACTTTTAACAGTACCAGATATAACTGGCTAATGTCACCCAGCGTTAGCTAGCAGACACGGCTAACAAACACAATTTGAGTGTCAAAAGAATCACCCGGATTTTAATAATACAGAAGATCAAGACTTTACGTTGTCAGTTACTAAGAATTAGACTTTGTTTGTTTGGCGATAAATATAACGTTAACAACATAGCAAGTAGCAAACATTATGGATAGGTGATCTTCAACATGGATCCAAGTTGCTGTCACCTTTGATTTGGACCTTCTTCACTCTGCTCATATCTCGATAATATCAGAAGGATTATTTATTTATTTTACAAAGTAGTTTACTCTGCCACTGTGTGAATAAGCAGCCATGCTTTATGCACATTATCGGCACAGTTGTAACATGTGTTTGACCAATCAGATTGCTTGGCTGATGCTACCCGCTGTATAAAGAGATGAGAATCCCAAGGCAGTTTTAATCACAGCTTGATTTTGTGATTGGTGCCAAACATGATACATTCTGCGCCATCACACGTTCGATATCGCCACACAAATTACATGAAATCCCAAACTGCTCAGAAGGCATAATGCAGCATTTACTTTAATTTATTTCCCCCTGTAATCATTGCCAATGCATTGTCTTCTGTCTGTCAGTGTTTGCCTGGGAGGCCTATGAGAAAGGCTCTGAGGTGCATCTGCAGGCTGACCCCACAAAGCTGGAGCTGCTGCACCAGTCCTTCAAGGTCAAAAAGGAGGACTTCAAAGAAAAACAGAAGGAGGGCATCTTAGAGAGGGTATGCAACTGACTTCTGCTATTATGTTAAGTTAGTTATGACTATTTCCACTGTGTGAGGCAGCAGGCTGATGAGTTGTATTCGTGCTGGCTGATGGCATTGTTGGCGCTCTTGTGTTTGCGCTTTTGTGTGTGTCAAACAGTACGGAGGCCAGGAGCATCTGGATGCGCCTCCCCGGGAGCTGCTGCTGGCCCAGACAGAGGATTATGTGGAGTACTCTCGTCACGGTGCTGTGCTGAAAGGTCTTGACAAGGCTGTGGCCCGCTCCAAGTATGAGGAGGATGTGCTCATCAACAACCACACGGTGAGGCCGGCAGAACGGCTCTGAAAGGAGAGCAGACTGTGGGGAGTATGTACCCACCCCCCGTGAACAATGTGTGCCAATTCCCATCTCATTCATTAATAACTTATTCATTCTCCTGCTTGCAGTGTATTTGGGGGTCCTACTGGAAAGACGGCTTCTGGGGATACAAGTGTTGTCATTCCATGGTCAGACAGAGTTACTGCACAGGAGAGGCTGGAATCAAATCAGTGAGTAGATTTACTTGGCTGTTCAGTGCACGATTGGTATATCTGGTTTTCTTATTTGTTAAAAGTTTTTTTTTTTATCTACAGAGCAGCACAGTCTGTGTTCCATTTGAAGAGGGACTAGAGGAGCCCCAGGAGGAGGAACAGCCAAAGACGCTGCTGGAAGTAAGTGATGTCGAAGTTTCAACCACTTCAGTCAGTGATAATGTTGTTTTTTGTTGCCGTTTCTGACAAATGTGGTTCCCATTGTGTTTCTTTCTGTTAAATGAATGAATCGCCAGCTGCATCAAGAGAAGATGAAAGATAAGAAAAAGAAGAGCAAAAAGAACAAGAAAAGACGCAACTCTGATAGCAGTGACTCAGAAGATGAAGAGAAAAAGAAAGAGAAGCTGAAGAAGGTAAAGTTTGTATTTGCGTATCTTCGGTCTGCGTTCATCTATATGCACCTTTTGGCTGAGCTAATTTATGTGTCACCCCATTTCCCCTTCTAGGCCCTTCATGCAGAGGACAAGCGGCTGAAGCACGTTGAAGCAATAATGCAGTTGGATGAGAGGAAGAGGCCCTACAGCAGCCTGCAGGAAGTCAAAGAGCCCACGGAGGAGGAGCTGGAGGCCTTCCGCATGAAGCGCAGCCGGCCAGACGACCCCATGGCCTCCTTCCTGGGACAGTGAACTTTCTTCAACCAGTTGGAGTTCTCTACGTTTTCCCCGTGGCCTCTGCCAGAGCTGTTGCTTAACTGAAAATGTTTCAGACTCGCATCATTAAACTCTGCTTTGCTCCCATAAAGTTTTATTTCAGTTCGTCTACACCTCTTTACAGTTCTGTGGCCATAAAACCACAGTTGTTTTTTTAAAATTGTATTTCTTAATCAGTTTCGCTATGACAAAATAGAATTTTCTTGCATGTCCATTTGAAATATTGAATACATTTCCAGTCAAACACAAACTCTCTCAATGTCTTTAACTCCTGTAACATATCTACTTTTGGTTAAATAAATGTATTTCATAGCTGAATATATGTTTGTCATTTTTTTATAAATTTGGAGGATAATAAGTTTGGCTTTGTAATCTACTGTATGCAATTTAAAGTAGATTAAATCTACAGACAAATAGTTTTATATTCTAATATTTGCAGCAGTCTTTGACCTGCTGTGACCTGTCATGACAACTAGTGTGACGACCTTCTCAATGGTTCGTTCGTTGTCCTCCGCTTGTCCGGGTCGCGGGGGCAGCATCTTCAGCAGGGAAGCCCAGGAAGCCCTCTCCCCCGCCACTTCCACCAGCTCTTCCGGGGGAATCCCGAGGCGTTCCCAGGCCAGCCGAGAGATGTAGTCCCTCCAGCGTGTCCTGGGTCGACCGGGAGGCATCCTCCCGGTTGGACATGCCCGAAACACCTCCCCAGGGAGGCGTCCGGGAGGCATCCTAACCAGATGCCCGAACCACCTCAGCTGGCTCCTCTCGATGTGGAGGAGCAGCGGTTCTACTCTGAGTCCCTCCCGGATGTCCGAGCTCCTCACCCTATCTCTAAGGCTGAGCCCGGCCACCCTGCGAAGGAAACTCATTTCAGCCGCTTGTATTCGCGATCTCGTTCTTTCGGTCACTACCCAAAGCTCATGACCATAGGTGAGGTTTGGAACGTAGATCAACTGGTAAATCGAGTAACTCGAGTAAATCGGTAACTCC
>CABFOS010141717.1:4353-14967 GCA_900660315.1 Diretmoides pauciradiatus
GTAGGATCTCCAAGGGAAACAAAGGCAGGATTTGCCTTTTATAAATGCAATAATGTCTGAGTAAGCCCCCCGACTCTCACCTGCGACCGCCTTGATTCACGCCCTTCAAACAAACCCACACAGATGCATGCATGCATTGCAATTTGCACGCGCACACACACACACACACACACACACACACACGCGCGCGCACACACACACACACACATACACTTATATACTAAGCCTGGATAGAAGCAGAGCCAGTGAATTGCACCTTGACATGCAAAAGAAAACAGACTTTAAATTTTCCCTCTACTTATTCAGTATTTCTTGATGTGTTCATGATGTGGCGTGAGCAGTGTTGTGCATGTTACTGAAAATTAGTAATTAGTTAGTTACTAGCAGAGCCCATATAGAGAGAGAGAGTCGCGTCATCTCCGTTCTCTCCAATGGGCACTTTTACAGCAATGGCGGATCATGGAGCCTCTCAATAGTTCCCGGAAGTTAGCAGCAGATACTGGCAGCGCAGTAGAGTTGCAGCAGAAGAGACCGTTTGTGATGCACTTTTAACGGGTAAGACATTTAAAGAATCAGATTGTATATTATCAGCACATCTGAATCAAATGAACATGTGCATTAAAGCATGTTTGATTATGATTATCCGTCACAAAATGTAGATTTAGGGAATGTTAACAGATTGACGCGGCTATGTTAAATTATGTCCATTGACCCTTAGGGATGATGCGTTAAGCAATTAGACCCCACTTCCTGTTTACGCGGCGCCCTGTGATTCGGATCATCTCCAAAATGTAATGGTCTCTTCCTTGGCCCGTGCTACACCCCTCCACCGGGTATCATGGAAATCGGATGATGTGTAAGCAATTAGACCTCATTTCCTGTTTACACCCTACGCGGCGCCCCGTGATTTGGATCTGCCCCAAAATTTCATGGGGTCATCTCTGATCGATTCTACAGCCTTCCACCGGGTTTCACGAAAATCGGTTTGGTAGTTTTTGCGTAATCTTGTGCACGGAAGAACGAACAAACGAACGGACGGGACTGAAAACATTACCTCTAGCCCCGGACTTTGTCCTTGGGTGGAGAGTGGGTGGAGGTAATAAGGAAGAGAGTTATTTTTGTGATACATCACTATTTGCATATTTGTTTGTTTGCATATTTAAGATCCCGCAAAATGTGCCTGCAGAGGCTTGAGTTTACTTCCCACACACAACAACACAGTTTTGTCTACCCACATACTGTACATATCCCATAGTGGTTGAATGCACAGTATTAGGGGACACTGTCTACTGACTGGGCATGTAAACACTCATTACATATCTAAAAGACAACCAAGAACATGAGACAACTTTATGTCGTCTGAGAATTGGAGGGTTCCCGGTTCGAGGCTCCTCCTCCAGGTAGCGGGTTAAAGTGTCCTTGAGCATGACACTGAACCCCAAAATGCTCCCGACGTCCGACGAGCAGGTTGGCGCCTTGCCTGGCTGCCTCCGCCGTCGGTTTATGAATGTGAGAGTGTATAGGTGAATGTGAAGTGTAATAATTGTAAAGCGCTTTGAGTCTCTCTAGACTAGAAAAGCGCTATATCAATACAATCCATTACCATATGAATTCATATCACATCAGTAACTGATGCCACTTCACAACTACTGAAGTTCATTAACTTAAGTTGGGGAACAAAGACCACACCTCATCTCCTAAGGCAATTTCCCCTCCAAGCCTGTATAGGTGTGTCTAACCCTTTCTCCTGTTCACCTTTTTGTCACTCTCTCACTCTCTCATTGAATCCCCCAGATCCACTGGGGGATTCAATGGAGCCTGAAGACTCCCTGCAGTGAGACAGCACCCTCATCCTGCACCCTGAGTCTCAACTCCCTGGGGTTTCAAGCCTTTTAATAAACCAAACATTAAGCTTCCCAATGGTGTGGTCTTTGTGAAAAAAGTGCAAAGGCAGTGGTTGAATATGATTACCTCACATATATTTTTGTTGTTGTGATCTTAAGTTATGGACAGATTGCTGACTTGAGCCAGCCAGTTTGTTCCTCTTCATCCTCCTTTCTGTGAGTGATTGCAGCATCATGCAGCACAGCAAACCATGGTGGAGGCGATATGCAAGGACACCACAGAGGAAAGGGCACAGACAAACTGCTTGACATGCTAGTCATGTTTCTGAGTGTATTAGAGATTTATTTAATGAATTCATTGCCGCAAAAAACTGCATACTAAAAAGACAAAAGATACAAGAAATATATGTAGAAAATTAATCTACAGTAATCTCAATTTTAAAACATTCCTTCCCATCCCTCTAAATATATCAATAAACATTAGTATGTGATTGCTCTTGACTGCCATACAAGTTTAAGAACATAATAAAAAAAGAAAATAATTCAAAGCAATAAAGAGCAACATGCTCTTTAACCAAGGTAACAGGCAGGTAACTCTAAAGGGCCCTATTTTGATGGTCGTTTAGGGCGTGTCCAAGTTGCCGGGCACTTGGTCTGGAAGGGTTGGACTTACTCTCTGAATTAGTCATGGGTGTGTTATGGTTGTATCATTCAATAAGCCAATCAGAGTGTTATGTCCCCATCCCTTTAAAAGGCTGATGCGCCTTCATTCATTATTATTACAAATTATTATGATGATTATTATTGCTATTATTATTATTATAACATAATTATTATGATGATCATTATTGCTGCTGCGATTAGAAAGCCTAATTCTGATTACGTTTCATGACCATTTCATGAATATATTAATGTACACAATAAGGTTTCACATTTGTAATAATTTTTATTAGTAATGTTTTGCATGTGTGTGCTCCATGTGTGTCTAAGCAGAGTGTACGCGCGTTGTGCACCCGCCTGTAGAGACACATATGCACCCGTGAAATAACAGTGAAATACTGCGCCAGACTTTAGACCTGGTTTTTGTTGGTCAGTGGCGCGTTTGATTTCTGCGCCCTCAAAATAGCAACGCGCCACTCTGCGCCACCATCACTCCTCCTTTTTAGACCGACACACCCATTGCGCTCAGACCGGCGCAAGTGTATTTGGTAGTTTGACGGTGAGGGCGCAGGGCGTGAAAATGACAACTGCGACGGTGCCAAAATAGCAATGACACTTGCGCCGTGCCAGAATGCGCCAGGCGCCGCCTGCGCCAGACTGTCAAAATAGGGCCCTAACTGTTCACACTAATCCTCAAATATTTGAAAATTTTACCTAAAAAAACATATTGATGTAACTGCATACATGTGTCGGAGTGCTATATAAATATTATTATAAATATTGTAAATCACTGCATTTATTGACTACAAATTACCAAAGATCGCAGTTATGTCTCTGTATCTTTGCATTCAAATTGCCCGCCAAGAACTTCTATCTAAAGTCTACGTGAATCACGTGAAGCTAGAGCATTTTGAACTTCCGTTGACACAACTCTCTCTCTCTATATGACTCTGGTTAGTCCTACTAGTTACCGCCAAAAGTTCTGGAATTACAGTAATGTAAAGTAACTTCCAACACTGGGCATGAGTGAGGGTTGTAGCTTGCTATCATGTCTCATGTGAGAATATTGTAGCAGGGAATGACTTCACGCCTGGTGCATGAAATTTAGCAAACTGAGAGAAAGAAAAGTAAATTAAACAATTTATCAAGATGTAATTCATTGGCCAATGTAACAACTGGCTGTTGGGGCTGTTTTTTGTTGTTTTGTTTTTATGATTCCCTGAGCCGCTGATAGCTAAATGCCTGGTCTTACACGTCATTGCAGGTATAATGTTTCAAAGTTCACGTGAAGTTACTTTGTGTATCCTATAAGAGAACTATAGGCTGTCCTCTTCAAAGACTTTTGCTGAACGGTGCACTAATGAATGTGTTTTTATTAGTTGCAGGTTCACCACGTGCAAACACAACTGCAATAAAGAGCACTATATGGCTACCTATGAACCAATAACATTGTTAATCATTATTGCCGAATTGCCACTATAAATATATGCTCTGATGATCACAACATTTTATGGTAAACAGCGTACAGTATATATTATGGCTGGGTGGCACGTGTCACCTTTGAAATAACACACAAAACACTAACAGGTTGAAGTATGAAAATATATTGTATAGATATATTGTACCTTATCACAGATCCCTTAATGAACCAAAGCCTCTCTCTCTCTGAATCTTTTCAAAAACAACCTTTTTAAGCCATCTGAAGACAAAGAAATCTATTCTGATTGGCTAAACTAGCATGACGTGGTTTGAAAAAACTCCACATACTGTACATGGGAATTGGATAGTGGAACACATGTGTTCCCTAGAAAGGGGAGGGGAGGGAGGCCCATGGCTGTGACACATGGCATCGTAGTTTCAGTATACAGCCACAGAATGATAAATACTAGTATTCCACGCTAATTTACTTTCACATATGAAGGCAGAATTCAGCTGCCAGGCATCATTACAACATCACACTGACTGTGGCTGGCAGGGTGGCCCTCCGGTAACCATAAAGTAACAGGTTTGATCTCAGAGGCCGCAACTGTCTCAAAATATTTTGACAGAAATGAGCACAAACTGTGAAAATTAGATTACAGTGAAGATCAAATTGCTCCACTGCAAAAAGATTATGCGACAAAAGCAGGAAATCGAGTGTTCGTCAAATGTTAGCTTAAAGTTTAGTTCAGCAGCCAAGTAAAACAACTTGAGTTAAGGGTAAGGTTTTGGCCGTGGGTCTGTTTCTAGTCGTGTCTCGCATGAATGTAGGTCTAGTACTAGTACTTGTCTGGTACTGTATAGTACTACACGCTAATCAGTGGAGATCGAAGGGTTGTGTTGAGGTGGCGTGCAGAGAGCAATACTTTACGCAACCAAATGTGACTCAAAGTGTGTATGTGTGTGTGTGTTTTTCTGACACAGAAGACTTTGATATCAAGACCATTTTTAATTTGGCCTTCATTAAGAGTATCTTATCTTGCTTTATCTTATTAGGTTGAGGGTCATAAATAATTGTGGTCATAATAAATAATATCTCATATGTTATGAATCATGTGAGGAAGGAGTGAGTGGAATATGATTATAATATTGTATATTATGTTGTTTATCTGCTGTTTTCCACTGTTATCCATGCCATGCACCATTGTATGGTGGCTCTGTGGGTCAAAAAACAACAACAAAAATATTTCATAAATGTGTTTTCTCTGTTTTTGTTTTTTGTTTTGTGAAATGATTTTATGTTTTGTGAAATGTTTTTGTGTTTTGTGAAATGTTTTTGTGTTTTGTGAAATGTTTTTGTGTTTTGTGAAATGTTTGTGTTTTCTGAAATGTTTTTGTGTTTTGTGAAATGTTTGTGTTTTCTGAATTGTTGTTGCGTTTTGAGTCTCAGGGCCACATTGACAGCATTCAAACCTCTACTCTGACTCTAGAATGTAACTTATATGAAATGTGTTACTCATGGGACAATGTCTTATCTTGAGTGATTATTAACTGAGGTACAGTAGCAGAGTGGTTAGAGTGCCCCATAGAACAGAAAGATCACAAGTTCCTTCAGCCAAAGTGTCCTTAAGCAAGACACTGAATTCCTTACCTGCTCGCTCATTGCTCTGGATAACAGCATCAGCTAAATGGCTAAAATGTAAATGTAATGATGATCAATGAAGTGAGTAAGGAGCATGGGACTCAAAAATGTAACAAGTATTTTTTTTTATCTTGTACATAACTAATAATTTGTAAAAACACAGTATAAAAATACATTGACAAGTATCTGATAACAAAATACATTCATGTGGGACAATCCAAATAGATTACAAGTGATAAACAATCCTGGCGAACCAATGAGGTCAAAATACAAACTGAGTGGAACCTTAAAACACTTCATGTTTTCCCTTCCTGAAAGACTCAGGAAGAGGTAAAGCGTCTTGATATGAGTAAGCGCTGCTCGTGTTGCAGCTTGGCGTGGCAGGTTGGCTCCGGGTGTTTAGGTGTCCCGTAACTGTAAAGTCACAGGTTCAACACCACAACAACCAATGTGTTAGCAGCCGTGTGTTCCTCAATAAGACACTGAACCCCATACCTGCTCACGCTGTTGTACGTTGCTCCGGATAACTCAGTGCAAGTGTGTGAAACCTCTGAAACTTCTTGAAAAGGCAAAAACAATGTACAGTATTTCAGTGAACTTCTAGTATCAGTGATAAGTTTTACTCATTAACCTTGATCGATGAGACAACATGATTACCTGAAAATGATTAATCAAACACGTCTCTTGCACTCTTAAAGCTTTTTCCATCCGTGTCTCATTATATGTAATCAGTTCATAGATGGTGTATTGCAGCCCCAACTACTACTGTAGAAACCCAAGGCCGTTCAGAATTAGCCCTTATAAATCAATAAATCATCGTTAATGGCTCCACAATTGCGCCAATTGCTACATGAGGTGTGTGTGTGTGTATGTGTGTGTGTGTGTGTGTGTACGAATCATTGTGTATGTAAGTGCATGTCCCATGTATACTACTAGCCCATCTATCTGTGTGTGTGTGTGTGTGTGTACATGTGAGAAAGAGTGTACATGCATGTTCAGGGCTGCGTTTGTGCATGCATGGTTGACTACCAGCTTGTGTGTGTGTGTGTGTGTGTGTGTGTGCGTGCGCGTGCATGTGTGTGAGTGCATGTGAGCGAGCGAGTAAGTGAGTGAGTGAGTGAGTGGGTGAGTTGCTGTGCATACATGTCTCATCTGCATTTCTTCATGCTGGCCTGCATGCGTACATGCATGAGTTTGCATGAATGCAGATTTGCGTATGTGATAGAATTTTCATGTTTGCATTTTTGCATGAATACAAACCTGCATGCCTGTGCAGTGTGTGTGTGTGTGTGTGTGTGTGTGTGAGAGAGAGAGAGAGAGAGTGTAGGTACAAAGTGTATGTGTTTGCATGTGGTTATGGTCATCTGAACAGCAGCCAGAGGAGGCTGGCCATGCCGAGCAGCAGGCCAGAGTGTGTGTTCACACGGCTGGCCGAGGTATGAGAGTGGGGGGGGCAGTCCGTGTAGGGCTCCAGGCAGGCAGCGTAGGCCATGACGTGGGCCACGTAGTTCTGCTCTTTGACCCCATGGAAGAGGTGAGCCATGGGGCCTTTGGCGTAGATGGCCACATCCTCCCCACCGTGGGTCTCAGCATCCAGGGGGACAGCGGCCTGCTGCATGTACTCCTCATCATCTGTGGCAAAAAGAGTGTCACGGGTTAAATGAATAGTTTAAATATTCACTGTTTGAAAAGTGGAATGTTTTACAATGAATTTGAAGTTAAAACTGGCTAAAGTGTTTTCTTTATCAAAGTTTAGAAGCTTATTTTTAGAGTGCATTGGATCTCTGTTTTCCATGTTTTGGAAACTAATTTTTGACTTATAATTGAGCATTTGCTTTGTTTTACTTGTGCTAGCTGTGCAGAATGAAACAATCGCTAGCATCAATGGCTACCGGCTAGGAGACAAAGCCCTGCAGGTCTCCTTCAAGACCAGCAAGGGGATCAGGCAAGGTCAGTACAGTCATTTTCAGAAGGGCAACAATGCTGAATTCACAAAGGTACTTCAGCCCAGAATAAAGGTATTTCCACATTACCATATGCATGTAATGACTAAAGTAAATGGTCCAGAACAAGAGTAGGTGGAAGTGGATCATCAATGTTCACTGTTCCATAGAGAAACACGAATGACCTAAATAAGTAAAATTACACGCACACACAGAGGCCTACGCATAGAACAGAGCACAACTCGGTACACTGAATGCCACAATCATCATAATTCATCCCGGCTTCCCACAGAAAAACACAGACATGACTCATCCATAAACCACATCAGTTCACGTCGTCCATATACACATGGCCGCCGACTGTACACACACTAGCGCCACAGCTGAAAAACATTAGTTTCTCCTTACAGTAATCCACCATTGTGATGTTTCCTCTGGTTCCGTTTATGTGTACATAGCCGGGACCGTTGGCATACAGGATGCTGGTGAAAGGCATCTTGTCGTCGGCGGTCTTCGGTGCCAGGCCTGAGTCGGAAGGAATGGTGGTGAAGGTGAGTTAGTACACGTAGACTTTAAGCTCACACTGGGGTAAAAAGAGCAAAGAGCCATGCACACAGTTACAGGACTGAAAAGGAGTGTTGCTTTCAACACTGCAAATTTGTTGTTCCCTGTAGTTGTTATCTATATTTTATTGTCCTCATCCCGTCACTGTAACTGTTATTAATCTTTTCTGTCGTTTAGTTTCTGGTCTTGTTGTTGTGCTTGTTGTCTAGGGTTAGGGCTTTATTTGATGTTTAACCTGGGTTTACATTGTCTGGCCTACATCCATAGTGACTGAATGTATACACATGGGTCCTACTATCACCCCCAAAAGTACCCAAAAGAACCCCAAAATACCCAAAGGTACACCCCTAAGTACCCCAACATACCCAAAAGTACCCCAAAGGACCCCAAAGTACACCCCAAAGTACCATACTTTAGGGTACTTTGGGGTACTTTGGGGTAATTAGTAGGACCCAAGCCCGTCTTTATTGTTACAGACCGAAATTCACACACGCACACACACGTGACCGTCACCCCCACACACATGCACACACTGGCGGCCGTGAATTGTTCCTTCACATTTGACCCATCCTGGTCTGTCCTGGCCAGGAGCGGCGGTGCAGCTGGCGTAGGCAGCGCTCCAGGGACCATCTTTCCTCCTCGTCGGTCAGATGGTCAGTTTCCAGTCAAATATTGCACATAATTTAACCATGTTTATTCAATTCTGTTAGAAACAGAAACTTTTTGCAGCCACTGTCAAAAAGCTGAGGACCACTAATATGGCTACCAGTGGGTGTCTTACATCACCTGAAGTATATGTCTGCACAAAAGCCACCAAGAAAAATAGCTTTGCAATTATTGTACTTGGCGAATAATGTGATTCTGCTTTTGACAGTGATTCTGCTTCTAGTATACATTCGAGGTTTGTGTTTTGAACCATACCAAAGATGGGGTTCCCTCGCGGCGTGTTCCCACCAAAAGTGAAGACGTGGGAGTGGTCCGCCGTGACCACAGTGAGCGTATCGGATTCTCTGGTTAGCCGAGAGGCGCGCTGGATGGCCAGGTCGAACATCACAGCCTCTGTCAGCGCCAGCTTGGCGATGCCGTCGTGGTGGCCGTGGTCGATTCTTCCCCGTAATGTCACACAACAGGACAGTGAATTAGACAGGGCTTAAAAGATGAAACCACATGTAGATACTTCCGCTAGACTCAATGGGCCTCATTCACAAAACGTTCATTTACGTTAGAGTTAGTACAAACGTTTCTACAGACAACGTCTGATTCATCAATTTTGTTCATATCTGGATTTATTTGAACAAAACCTACACGTGGTTGGAAGCATGCATGCATGTTCGTCTGTTTGTAAACATGTGGGGAAGCTCTTAGAAGCCTTATTCTTTATGCAAAATCAATTCCAGTCAATATTTAAGTGGCCTTGTACTGTAGAAAAAAATACCTAATAGCTGCAACGGTGTATTTGCCAAATTGTCCGTATTCATAACGATACCAGATTATCAGACTGGTAATGGGTTGATCACATGGACTGAACGTCTACAAATAATAATTAATAAGTGTCTACTTCTCCTTATACTTTTTTACAATCTAATTTCATATGGAACCATTTCACTTTTACCTCAGCAACGGTGTGTGTGTTTCTGCTGAACAGCATTAATAATAGCTCTAACAAAGGAAAATGTTTTATAAAATTAAACCAGACTCTCATTGAATGAGACGTTGGATTTTGTTCTATTTTCTAATCTCTATGTCTAGTTTACATTTTCCCAATTATTTTGCATTGCATGCGATGTCTAATGTGATTTTGTTTTTCATCATTTAAAAAAAATGCAAACTTATCGTTTAAATTCAGAACGTATTTGAAAGAGTAGGACTTAGCGTAATTTCTTCCCTCTTATTAGTAAATCATTCCCACAAAATAATAATATGTACGCACAAATTAGTAATATGTGCCCTTGAATTAGTAATAGGTTCCCAGCTTGACTAAGACTAAACAAGTCCTACTGCTAACAGTTGCTTTACTGTCATGGTAGTACTCATCTTCCACAAACAGGAAGTATCCTTTGGGGTTCTTGCTGAGGATTTGAATGGCCTTCTCTGTCATCGACACTATGGAAGGGTCACGTGTCTTGTTCCGGAAAACCTCAAACCTCATGTCTTTCGGCTCAAACAGGCCTGGAACCACACAATAAGGAAGGAAAATGGAAATTTTCAGGGAAAGTAAAATTGCAAAATCATCACTAACAAATATACACAATCTGCTGTAACTATTCCTTGTGTCATTTTGCAGATTGATTGCAGATTGCTGTGCAAACGTAGCTATGCACTAGAGGCAGAAATATTCTCATTGGTTAAGTTAAACCTCAGTAACATTAGACTGATGCTCAGTGAAAAGGGGGTAAGAGAGGAGGAAGCTAATATTATGAAGCCTACCTGCTAACTAAATCAATGCAATCTAAGTTTAGCAAGGTTTGACCTTCCAAGACTGTACGGTCACATGAGCAGCAGTGGGCGCCGTGGCCGCTGGCTGCTCGCTGGCTGCCGTGGC
>CABFOS010141746.1:1249-16545 GCA_900660315.1 Diretmoides pauciradiatus
AAGAAGGTGTTCAGGTTATTCACCATCTCTTTGTTCACCCCACCTGAGGAGGGGGGGGGCTTTGTAGTCAGACATGGTTTTTAGCCCCTGCCTCACGCTTCTGAGGTCTCCTTGTTGGAATTTTAACTCCATCCTCTCCCCATATTCCCTCTTGGCATCCTTCACTGCCTTTCTTACATTATATGCTGCTGCTTTGTAATCCTCCATATTGCCAGTCTCCAGTCCTAATTTGTATGTATTGGTGCGTATTTTCATGGCATCGCGGGTATTTTTATTAATCCAAGGTTTCTGGTTTCCAAAAGCAGAGCTTTTGGAAACAAAAGGACAGCAGAGTTGCTGCCCATCTTTCACCAGGCAGAAAACCCACCTCTTCAAGAAGTACTACCCTGACCCTTCCTCTAGGCACTTATTGTATTTATTTGTTTTTGCACTTTTACTTCAGCACTGGTTCTGCTGTTAGATGCTTGTTTAGAAAGGAGATGCACTTGTGATTTCTGGTGACTAGTAGTTATCTTGCCTACCTACACTGAATGCACTTATTGTAAGTCGCTTTGGATAAAAGTGTCTGCTTAATGACTGTAATGTACTGTCTTAGTTCTAACCTCACAGAATCATTCACAATATATTTTAACACAGCCTATTCTCCACTGGACCTCCATGCTTGGAGATTTGTGACAAAGAGCCAGAGTCAGCAAGGAGCAGACCAGGGGTCTCTATCTTGCTCAAAGATAGTTCATCAATGATAGACCTCATGGCTGTTGTGAGGATCTAATCTGTGACTATCTGTTCACAGGACAGTCTATCTAAGGTAAGGTAACACTTTATTAATCCCCCGGGGGGAAATTCGGGTGTTGCAGCAGCAGGAAGTAAGACAGCCAAGATAGAGATAAACACCAGGCCTCCCTGCTGCCTGAGGGCAGAGATAAGATTGACACTTCATTGGTGCTTTCAATAATGATTCATGATACCTATAACATAAATGTGTTCTGTCATCTTCCTTTTCAACCCTGCAATTCGATTGACAGCATAATCTCTACTACTTGCAGTCCATTTGCTACATATAGCATGGCTCTTGAAGTCCATTTAACTTTTATGTACAAAGCCTTGTCTTTACAAAATGTCTTTGTGCAACAACAACCATAATAACTACTGATTTATGCCACAGCTGGTTACTACTGATCCAACCATGGCCATAAAGATGTGCAGCAGTGTGAGACATGTCGTTTAATGGATGTATGAAGCCACTGGGGCTATTTGCTGATAAGGTCATTTGTTTATTGGTAATGGAACTAGCTACTGTAGGTGGTTGATTTTATTTTTGCAGTTTGAGGCTGAGTTATACTGTACTATAATGTCATTTTGAATATGTGTAGTCTCTGTCATGTGATTTTATTTAACCAGGGATGTTTTGTTAACATGTTGTTATTTTTTTCAGCATTGCCCTGCTTTACATTCATATAGTTGCAGGTATTCACACCTGCAACCTGCTCAGTGCAACCTCAATCTGATGCTGTTGGCCACTGAGCAGCTCCACTTGAATATTTGGAAGTTAAACGCCTTACCCAAGGACACCTTCACAATAATTGTTTAGGGAGGGGAAAGCATTTGACTTTCCCCACACAGATTTTTTTCAAGGCCGTTTTCCAGTTGTTGTTTTTTCTGTGGCTGTTTTTTAGATAATAGACTTGCACAACACATCTTGTGTACAGATTATCTAATTAAATGTAACATGCACAAGCATAAAAGCACATACGCGCACCTCTGCACACAGCTCTAAACCAACCCTCAGCCAGTTGGGACATTTTAACCAGCAACCAAACAAAAAAAAACAACAAAATACAATAAATGTTTAGGAATTTATCTGGTTGACATTGGAGCAGAAATACAGTAAGTCATGTAATAATGAATAAAATAGTACTTACATGAAGAACAATAACAACCACAGGACCGCACATTCAGTGCAAAGGGAAAGTACAAGCAACACAATAGACAGCACAAATATCCCTCCACAGTACAAACAGCATGGTATCACTATGTGCATTCAGGCAGTGTAGTGAACAGTATGGTCTACAGCTGTAGAGTGGGATGGTGAGCACCCAGCAATGCACTGGAGCAGCGTACAATGAGATACAATGAAATTTCATTCTACATTGAGTAGAATGAAATGCATGAAATAAGCTCTGAGCGTTGTGGAGCATGGAGACATTCCTTGAGGCTAAATTGGAATAATGTATAAAAAGGTTTGTGCAGACATTATGAGTAAGTGATTCCAGTCGGTTCCACAGGAGATGGTGAAGGGGAAGACCAGAGCTTGTGGGTTTACAAGGGTTGATTCCTGCAGGAGCTTGTTGAGTCAGCTTGGTATTAATGGACTGGTATGGTCTCTCAAGGTTTTTGGAATAGTGGCAAGCCAATGGACAGGTAGTGCTAGGAATTAATTGAATTCATTCTTCTTTTTTTCTTCCATGTCCACAGAGAGAAAGGGCCAGACACTCACATACTTCTGACATTCTATTACTGTAATAACCTGTTGTTGCCAGAAATCCCAGTTGCTCTCTCCATCCATCCTCCAATCCCCTCTAACTTACATTTTATCTCATTTAGAATGTATTTATTTGCTCAACGTGAAGACAATGGAGTAGAAGCGCTGCTGGGTCTTTGTGGTGATCACATACAGATGCTCTTTGGATACGTCAGGTGCACTGTGCTTATGGCATCTTATGAAGGGCTCACTGCATGGGTGGAATGGGGTCTCAATCAAAAAGGTAAAATGCAAGTTTCCTTCAAAAACAATCCAAGTCACACTGTAAGGTTTGTGCACAAATTAAAATGCCTTTATTTGACATGGCAGTATGTATTTAAAATGACCAACCAGCATAGGTCTTTATCAGGGTCATTGTCAGCAGTAGCTTACACATCTATATTCTGTTGCACTAATGAGGTGAGTGGGAGGATGGATCTCCATAAATGTGCAAGCCTATCTATTGGTCAAAACCATAGAAGTGATGCATCACCAATTGAAGGGAGAAGGACGGGGGAGGAAAAAGAAGGGAAGTGAAGGATAAAAAGAGGAGATGAAAAAGGGAGCTAATCTGAATATTAAGAAGATAAATATGCGGCCATCAAGTCGAGATGGACCTGATCCTTTCCCTGTATTTACATATTGTAATAAATTACTCAATCTACTGTATAACCTGGTCCTCATTTTTCTGTCCATGACAACAGGCATAATATAACTGCAAAATCATCATAAACAGATAGATAGATATATACTTTATTGATCCCCGTGGGGAAATTGCAATCTTTTCATTATTCCTGAAATATTTTCACAAAAAAGGAGAACAGTCGATGATGTGTTGTACAATCCAAAAGGTCTCAAGTTGACGTAGTCTTTTCAGGCGGTCGCCTCCTCTAATGTCCTTTTCAACAGCTTCTAACACCATTACACCATTGGATCACAGAGCAAGAATATGCTTTCCTATTATAAAAAAAATCCTAGACTGCCTAGTTTAAACATGTTGCCGAAGATTCACAAAAACCTGTTAAATCCACCTGGCAGACCTATTATCAGTGGAAATGGCTCGATTTTGGAACCAATTTCAAAATTCATTGGCCACCATAATGTAGTCATGGACAGAAAAATGAGGACCGGGTTGTAATTTATTATGTGATCAGGTCCACCTTGACTGGATAGTCATATTATATTTATCTTCTTTTTAACATTCAGATTTGCTCCGTTTTTCATCTCCTCTTTTTCTCCTTCACTTCCCTCCTCCGTCCTTCTCCCTTCAATTGATGATGCATCACTTCTATGTTTTTGACCAATAGGCTTGCACATTGATGGAGAACCATCCTCCCACTCGCCTCATTAGTGCAACACAATATAGATGTGTAAGCTACTGCTGACAATGACCCTGATGAAGATCTACAGTATGTTGGTCGCAACACGTTGGTCATTTTAAGTACATATTGTACTGACATGTCAAACAAAGGTATTTTAATTTTTGCACAAACTCTACAGTACAAGCATTCATTTTCTCATTTAAATGTGAGAAATCACACAAAGGGGGGGATAAAGATGAGAATTACAGAAATATGAAAAGCAAGATGGGAAGAATAAGAACTTCCTCTCTTTTTTCAATCCAGAATTTCATGCCCTTCTCTGTTCCCTTTTCCCCCCATCACATCCACTCCCACCATCTCCCAGACATGTCCATCAAAAGGAGACCGTGCTGCTCTCCACCCATGTGGGAGGAAACGAAATAAATGAGAGGCTTTCACACCTGTGGAAACAACCACACGCAATAGTATCGCTTTTGAGCACAAAGTCACCCTCAGAGGAAATTTATACCTGCAAACCCTGCAAGAGCAGATCAGGTCTGGAATTACTTTTGAAGATACCGTGGTGGTGCTTCTCTATAATCTGTAAAGAACGATATTAAGGCAGATATGTGAGGTTGTGATTGTCATCCCAGATTAGGTGTACAGTATTTGATGTTCTCCATGTGTTTTCAAGTGTAGACATTTCTAAATTGAGCCCTTACGTATTCAAAGGACTGTTGAAGCAGCATGTCCTGGGCTGGATGAATAAACTGTGTGTGTGTGCGTGTGTGTGTTTGGGGGGGTATTGTTTACAATGCTCCACACTGGCCAAAGACTCAGCCTTGACCAGATCAATCTAAAAGCATTATCTCACAGACGGCTGTGGCCATCTGCTACGCTCGTCTCCGACAGCCTGCAGGACAGAATGAAACAGCATAGAACTCAGCGTATCCTCTCCTCCTCGCATTGGGAAGCTGTCTGGCCACTTTAAAAGAGATGACAGCAAAATAAAGAGATGCAATCTTGAAGAGATAATCAGCGACAGAGACAGAGGGGTTTCACAACCCCAAATAAACACACACAGAAGTAATGGTCTCAGAGATGGAAATCTGTCGAGCGGCGTCAGAATACTTTATTCCTTTATCTCCTTTATCATGGTACAATGGCAGATATCACCGGCCCCGGCATGGAGGGGCTCTAACAGACCAGCCCTCCTGGCTTCCAAGACCAGACAGACAATCAAAAGATGATTGGTTTGTCTGGTAGAAGGACTGCAGATAGTTCCGTCTGGTGTAAACAGTATTAGGCTACTGCAGAGCTTTCTGATCGGACTTTGAAATGGTTGGTTTGTGTTGGGGACACAGTGAATTTGGCCCAATTTGACAAAATCAGAGCAGTGGGCAGTCCCTTATCTTTAGTATCTTTAGTAGGAAAGCTGACTGAACAGGGCAGAGAATCTCTGGCGGGATTCAACTGAGGCCAGCGAGCACATGTAGCACATGCCCATATACAGTAGGCAGAGGCCCAACCACCTGACCATCTCTTGGCATTAGCCTACCAGTAAAAAAAAAATCCATTTTACTCTTAGGATTTAGTATCTAGGTATTAGTAGATGTTCCTGTGCAGAGTGACTAAAAGCTTTTTTCAGTAATATAGTAACAATAAAAGAGTGATATACAAGACAAACAGAAGAATACATATAAATCTCTGTGCCATTTGAGGATCTTCCTTAAAGAAGTAGGGTAAAAAATCACAGTCACAGAAACAGTTACATTATAGTCCTTTAGCAATTAAGTCTGTGTGATAACATGCTTTATTGGCTGCTTTGCCAACTCTAGTGGTAACCAGGGATCTAGTTAACAATTTCTTGTTTTTCCTGTTATTTATTCTTATATACGTATGCATACTACATGGAAGAAAACCTCAGCCAGCCAATGGTTGTATTAAGCCGTATTGTATAAAGCTGGCTGATAAAGGGGCCAGTGGACTAATCAGTCACTTGGCAACCACAATTTTCAACCCTCTCCAAGACATGCAGATCGAGCCGCCAAGTGGGCACAGATTCGTTTGAGATTGGGCCTCAGGCTCTGTTGCAGCACACATTAAAACAAAGCTTTATTGTTCCATGTCTGTTTACAACTTAATTGCACAGAGGATTTATGTCACCGCTGTCACCCAACTTTCCCTGGAGCGGCGAGTTTCCATGACGAGGAGTTGGGTGTCCTTGCAGAAGTGCCTGCTGCCCACACACCTGGCACTGTGGGGGAACCAGATTAGGATGGCATATGCAGCAGTTACTGAGCAGCCTCTGCAAATGTCTGTCCTGGGACGGGCAGTAAAAGAGTCGAGTAATTCAATCACACACATTTTATACACACCCACACAGACTTTACTCACACACAGACATGGACGTGGGCACTCACGCATGCAAACAGACACAATGAAGCAAGCGTGGTCAAAATGACACCTTTGGGAGTCACGTTGGGGATGCTTGGAAGTACACGTACATATACTCTGTTCTGCAATGGCTAAACAAAGAGAGACTATAACCACTGGCCAATTCACGTGGGGTTGGAGGGATGTGGAGAACTGAATTTTCAGAGTTTTCAGCCGCATAGTCATCAGCATAAATGCAAACGCGTACATTCATACAGAGCTTGCTTGTGTTTAGCCACACAGAACGCATAAACCAGGCATAACCTAGCGTGTAACACCAGGCACACACTATACAGTAGATAAGCGCACACGTGCATTTCCAAGATACTCTCTGAATCACACACACACACACACCATCCTTTTACTGATTCTCTCACTCATTCTCCTTCAAACTCATTGTCTCCCTTTCCCTCTCCCACGCTCTCATTAGTCAGAATGAGCCAAATGCTGGAGATGGATCAGTCAGCGATACGACTGAACACAAAAGCTGCCAAGAGCATTAAGACAAGGGGCTCCATGTTAATAAAGAGATAAGAGCACTAAAGGAGGAAGAGGGTGGCCATCAGGATAGAGGGCTCCCTGTTAATGAAGAGAGAAGAGCGTCGAGTCGCTATCGTTTTCTCCTCCTCTGATCTCTTTTCATTATGACAAAATACTAATACGATTTATTCTTCTTAATTATATATCTACTAGTGTTATCTATTAAATAATTAGATTTTTTAATGCTATTTGTATTACTTTAATAAGAAATAGTAAAAGTCAAAACCAAACTAAAAGTGAATAAATCTCTCTGCTTTTTCATTTCTCACTCCACTGAAATCGCAAATTCCCTCTTCTTTTGATCTCTCTTATCTCAAGTTGATGACATTCCAGTTTTTCACTCGATGGAGGGGAAAACTAATGTAGTAGAAGTCCCGGAGTCCCCTGCATTCCTACTGCTGCATCATTCAGAAGAATTATATGGGAAAATTTGACAAAAGTAGCAATGAATTGTCCTATTTAGAACATAAATAAATATCTCCATTCAACCTCGCCAGGGTCAGACGGACCACCACCATGCAGAACGCTGTATCTTGAACAATGGTAGACTGTACTTTCTCTCCTCTTTCTTCTTTCTTAAATCCCTTCCTCTCTCCTTCCATTGCATCTTCCCTCTACCTTCCACCCCTCTGTCCTCATCAGGAGTAATGGCCCCTCTCTCAAAGCCCCTTATGGGCCTGACCTTTTCCACCACACTGAATGTGCAAATTATTCTTCATTTTTTAGCCAGATTATTTTCTGTCTCGCTATATCCTCCCCCCTAGAACAGAAAACGTGCTGCAGCACACAGGGCGCCAGTCAATTCCATGGCCACTGAGTCATACATCATATTTGGAGTGTATGGATTTCTAATATCTCGCTACAGCGGTCAAGATGATGTAACAGATACAGTATGGACTCTGAGCACATATCAAATATGCTCCCTGAGGATATTCAATATGGCTGCCGAGAGACAACCGATCAGATTATTAAAATAGATGACCTCATAAACCTTGGATTATACTTTGAAATATCAAAGTACTGCTGGGGGTAATTAGAATGGGATGGCACTATTAATAATGACCAAGGAAAGTGGATAAGCTGTCCCCGCTGTTCTGGGGGATGTTTCTGCCACTGCCATTTTGTATTCCCAGTTGACCTGAGGAGAAGGTAATTGAAGGGATGCAAAATGGATGCTACAGTAAATGCAGAAGGGTGTTTGCAAAAGGACAACAGGGCAATTCATTTGCAGCAAATATTAATGTAGCAAAGGATATCCAGTATTAATACATTTGGAGGTTTGGAGTCTTATCAGTTCAAATGTGCAAAAGTAAGTTTGGAACTGACAGTGAGAGTCTAGTTGTGCATCACCTACTGTATCAGCGCCCTAGAGAAAGAGTTCAGCAGGCACAGTCAGGCGGAGGGATAATGTAGAGCAGGTGGAACACCGCTGGGGAAGTTAAGGGTTGGCATAGCGTAACCTTTATGGAGTAAAGCAACTCCGTCAGGGAATAGAAAGAGTGGAAAAAACACAGGGTGACCTGATCTTTCCATGAAATTGTCTTACCAAGTGAATCCAGGTGAAAGCTGTGTTTTTTTATCGATTTCCCCAATTCAATCCACTTCAGTCATGATGGAGAGATTATTGACAATCATCGTGGACATTGATTGGGCAGAGTAGGGTCTAACTCAACAGTGTAAATGAGTCTGGAAGCAATGAAGTGTCCGGCAAAAGAAATTGAGAACAAATGGCCAGAAATTTGTTGGTCTGAAAGAAAGGAAGATATAGGAGCAAAGCATTTTTAGGCATATTGTAGGTCAGGTAAGGATGGACAAAGATTCATATGGTGGTATGGTGGTAGATACAGTATGTGGAAACCACGGATAATCCCATGGGAAATAATAAGCACTAGCTTAACACCCGACTAGGTGTTCTGTGGTCAGAGGCGCAGCAGATTGTGTGTTTTGTGAAAGTGACGGTGCCGTGGGACGATGTGGTTAATGAGGCATATGATATAAAAATGCTGAGGTATGCTAACGTGGAAGCAGAGGTGGAGCACTGGGGCTGGAGGGTAGCATGCACCCCATGGAGGTTGGATGCCGAGGGCGTGTAGCAAAGTCAACCTTAAGCATGTGTTCATATTATTTGCCTTTTGCTAGATAAAGCGCTGCCTTAATTGCATTTTGTGCTGATAATTTGAAAAACATGACACACATATTGTCCACCTGCAACTATTCTACCAAAACAATTCTTATGTCCACCAGAAACTCCTACAACACACCCAGCTTGTTCCATACCAATTTGTAGGATCCGAATAATCAACTTTTTCTACTGCTACCGTCTCCATTTTTATACTGGTTGCTGTGGTTGTCAGAAATGTTCAGATGCCTGCATATTCTGAAACACCACCTCTTCTTTGTTGTGATTAGTTTGATCAAGAAAAAGCATCACACATCATGTGCGCTCCTCTAAAAAGTTGAACTGTTCTCAGAAAGCGCTCTGCTCTGCCTAAAAAGAAGTCAGGCACAACGCCTTCCAAAGCCGTCGCTTTCCATCTTTTAGAGAGTTAGAAAAAAGCAGAACAGTGTGAACAAAACCGTATCACTACTGGGTGATTTTGCATTTGTAGGCAGCACATAAAGCAGGTAATTAAGACTATATCCAAGGCAGCAGTGGGAGCCTGTGAATGGCATGTTGCTGAGTACACAGGAGACACTGACTGGGGAAAAACAACCACTGACGTATGCACCCTTTCATGTTATACAATAAGGACAGTCTACTCCTGTTCAGGGTCGCAGGGGGCCGGGTAGACCAGAGCCAGGAATGGAAACCCAGGGTCATCTTGCTGTGAGACCACCCATGGAGCTGTCATGATGGACCTTATTCAATGAAACATCTGTGATGGGAAGTGACAACTTGATAACCCCAGTGGCATACTCACATTAGGGGGCTGGTGTCTGTTTGATGGTCCTGTAGATTTATGACAGCTTAGTCTGTCCTCTACAGTAACCATTGTGGGTTTGTACATCATTCTTTCTGACATCTGCATTGGGATTCTGCTTATGGTGCCAAAGGATTGCTATATCCCATCCTCTCAATCGGTAAATGTCCCCCCTTTTATAGCTATGGTAAGTATTGTCAAAAGGGAAAGGTACATATGCAATGTATTTCATTCACATTGCATGGTGACACACACATGGAGTCAAAGAGTTCATTGGTCAAACTCGGATGAGGTTGTGAAACAAACAATTTCAACAAGAAATTCCAACTTTATTTCTATGCCTTTCCACAGCAAAGGTGTGTGTGTTAACGTGTGAGTTGTTCAGTTACAGACATTTTGCTTTGATGCTTTTATAGTTTTCCTGACAATGTGTCTTCTCCGCTCCCCCACCAGGTTTTATCCATGCACGTCTGTCTATCGGCTCGACTTGGAGCACAGCGGGTGGTGGGCTGCTCACAATGCAGTGCACTTTCCCAGTGCATAGGCCTTTCAAACTTCCTACGTCAGGGAGACAGATTGAGAAAAAGAAAGCGAGAGAGACAGAGAAGGTTGGAGGGCGGGAGAGACGTGGCCACACAGCAGGATGCCCTTCACTATATGGCAGACTCAGAGAGAAGTGAATAGATATAGGGGAAAAGACGCAGATGAAGACAGAAAAAATATATTTCTATTCAATAGGAAAAGCGCAAGTAAGAGGCAGGTGACAGGGGGTGTCCTTGGTTGCTGCAAACTCAAACTCAGCTCACCTATCATCCCCTGACTCATTTGCTTTCACTCTAAATAGCCACTTCAGCAGCTGATACATCGCCCTGGGGTGAGTCGGGCTGCTGCAGAGTGCAATATTGTGTTTGTGTTTGCTTTTTAAAAGGTGAGAGAGCTAGATTATATTAAAGCCACTCCTTCTCCAGAACATAATTGCTGCCCAAGGAGGAAAGGACAGAAGGCTGGACGTTGCTGAGTGATAGAGAGATTGAAAGTATAGAGAGAGAAGCGCTGCCTCCCACTGGGTGCTTGTGTTAGCGGGAACTCCATTAGCAACGATTAAAAAACCATCACGCTAACAGCTTGAGATCCTAAATAATCACAGGGTCCTGTTTCATTGGTGCCTCCCTCCATTTTCTGATGAGCTAGGAGTGGTAGGAGTGCTTTCACCTTGTGGTCTCACAAGAACCCTGTAATGACCATTAAGTGTGTGGAGGCCCTTGGAGGGGAGACGATGGGAGAGGCAAGCCCTTCCCTGCAGACTCTCAGGACCCAAAGAGAGACCGTTCCTACCTGGCCCCAGACTCCACCTCATCTTTCCTGATCCCCTATAATGATGAAAGCAATTTCATTTGGGTTAGGGCAACTGACCCCAACCCATTAATTTATTTTCAGATCCCTGTACGGCTCTATAAGGCAGTAATTGCATGACTAATGAAACTAGCGTTTAATAGCATTTAGGGGTATAATTTTTGTTGACATGAAAGCAAAACCTTTGTCATGGCATTTGACTTTAAAAACACTCAAAACGTAGTTTGACTCTGTAGGATATTTGATCTGTGGCTTATGTGTTTTTTGTACAATTTACTTTGTCCACGATTACCTCTGCCCAAGGACGAAGTCTGGGGTGAAAGGTAATGTTTTCGGTCCCGTCCATTCATGCGTTCGTTTGTGTACAAGATTACGCAAAAACTACCACACCGATTTTCATGATACCCAGTGGAAGGGTGTAGTATCGGTCAATGAGCGTATCGGTCAATGACGACCCCCTGAAATCTTGGGGCAGATCCGAATCACAAGGTGCCACGTAAACAGGAAGTGAGGTCTAATTGCTTAACACCTCATACCTTTAATAATAATAATAATAATAAATTGGATTTATATAGCGCCTTTCAAGAAACCCAAAGCGCTTTACATCACCTTACACTTTACATGACCTTTGACATTCTACTTATAATATGCATGCTCCCTAAGGGTCAATGGGCACAATTCAACTCAACGTCAACGCAACCCCGCGTAATCAGGAAGTGAGGTCTAATAGCTGAATCCAGCATCCCATAATACCATCATAAAACCCCCAGATAGGTGTAGCTTGGCCCAAGGAAGAGCTATTACATTTTGGAGTGGATCTGAATCACAGGTCACCTTTCTAGTTTAGATATAAAACTAGCTAGTTCTGCATAACTACATTGCACATATTTCTATTTGTAATCATATTTGAGTAAGCAATTGTAACATTCTGCAACTGCCCATACTTTCCACCAATACAGTCTACTTAATGTGTTTAACTTGATGTATAATGCCACAATTATTTACATTTATATACTATTTTATTTAGTTTAATTCGTTTTTATTGCTTATTTTCTATTCTATGTGTGTGTTGATGTTTTACTTGTATTTTTTCCCTATTGAATCCCAACCTGGTTTCCCCTTAGGGATCATTGAAGGACTACACAGACTCTCTGGGGAATTACTTTATGTGACAAGAGGATTGGCAGAAAAAAACACAACAACTCTGGATTATTAAGAGGTCTTCTTCTTCTTACGTTAGATAATGCAGGTTGCCTACGGGCACTTACAGTATACATACTGTATGCTAAAGTGCTAACATGTGCACAGGACAGAGATATTTTGGTGGTTCTCCTATTCTAATATGGAAAAAGTAAATATAAAGGTACAATATAATGTAAATCCCATAAACTCAGTTGGGATAGACCTCTGGCTCTGTGTAGCTACCACAGCCTATAGTCATAGTCGTATAACTGGAAAGGATAAGAGAAACACCAAGAGTCCACTGAGCACTACTGTAGACCTCTTTGTTCAATCACAGTTTTGTGAAGGTTGAAGGCCGTGTCGTGTAATAACGTTTTTTTCTTTCTTCTGTTTTTAAACTTTGGGCATTGTGAAGCCCTTTTAGATATACAAATAAAATGTGATTGTGATTGATTGATCTTTGCTCTAGCTCTCTTAAACCACAGGATCATTTTGGCTGTGTAGTGCCCAGTTTTAGACCAGGCAGAAAATACATTATTACATATTTAAACAATGCATAAACAGCTGTAAATATGTAAAGACAACCACTAATGTTTCACTTCCCCCTGCTGTATGAAGCCTAGAGAACCATTTAGCTTTTAAACGGCTAATCAGTGTAAAATGGATCAGTGGGCGGCTCTGGTTCTGTTTTGCTTTCATCAACTGAACATTTTCAAATCCTTACAAACTAAGCTAGTGTGTTGAGGCTGAGATTTGAGATTTTTTTCTCCCTCCTTCCCCATTGCAGAGGAGTATCTCCACCCCAACACTGTTCTGTTCTACTCTGCCGATTTTCAATAATATAGCTATCCTGCAATTGAGCTGATCTGATGATGTAGACGTCGAGGCGGCGCGAGTTTAATGCTGTGAGAGCGGAGGAAAGCTAATGGACGGGCAGGAATTTAGAAGACTAGAGTTATACATCTTTCATGCTCCCCTAAGCATGGGCTCATTTGAATATTTCTGATATGATATTTATGCTCATTGCAGCAGCACAGAGAGAATCTGAGCTTGGAGAGCGCAAGGGGGCATGAAAGAAAGAAAGAGAGAGAGGATTCATGAGAGTGTGTGTATGTGTTTCAGAGAGTATGTGTTGTGTCTGACAACGCATGTGTGTGTGAAAAAGTGCAAGACAGGGAGATGAAGAGATCCATATTTTAAGTTAGTATAATAGACCCAACCAGAATGCCCTGCTTCATAATTTAACTGAGATTTCATTGGAACTGAAATACCATCATAATAAAACCATAATGAACCTGAAATTATAGCTGTGTCCAGATCATCCTGCGACATAGTACACTGTCAGCACTTTGATTGGGTGACTTTGAATACTGAATTTGAATAGTTTAGCAGGCAAATATTTCCTCAATGTCAGTACGCCCAAATTCCCAGGATGCTAGTGTGCTGATCTCCACATTTGAATGAACGTCCGTCATGGAGAGAATATAATCCAGGAAGTAGTGCCATTAAAAGTTACCCATTAGGCCACGAGACAGTGGATGGTGTAAAATCAACCAATCACAGGAAACAATAACAATGGAGCGCTACACCTGCATTAGTGAATCAGAAATAAGTGAGTGATGGAGAGGTAGAGGCATGGATATAGAATAGAAAAAAAAGATGTTGTATATTTAATAGAAAGAGAGAGAATGAGAGAAATGCAACTTGGGGTTGCTGCAAAGTCTCTAAAGTCAAAGTGGACCTCTATTCCTGAACTGATTTATTTGCTCTGTAGCACATGAGTGTTTATGCTTCACAACAGATCTAATTTAGTAAGTAGCAACTATGCTCCGTGTGGGAGGAGTACTACCGTTAAATTATCTAGCAAAATACCAGAGAATAGATGCTGTTGCATTTACTATTCTAATTATGTGAGTCTCTGGTGCATGTTGCATCTTAAAGGCATCCAGACAACAATGTTTCAACAGTCAATCTGGAAACATGCTGGTTTATCTACACCAATATATCATCCTTTACAGTGTTGAGGTTATTTGAGGGCAAATTGTTGGGCCTTCATTGTTCAAAACGCTAGTTGAATGTTAATCACTGCTACATAAAGAGCCATCAGTGGGTTGTTATAGCACATAGCAGTTTCATACACAGTATAGAACTATTTGGTTTGCATTGGATCTGTGGCTTACATGTAGATTGTTGTTTGGGTTGATATTTGATACTGTATATGCATGAGAGATTGATAGGTAGTCAGGTAGGGCCTCACATACAGTGCAAGAACGACGAGTACAAAGTTACAATGATTAATGATCTATTTTTACACTGCACAAACAAACACAGTGGCAATTTCAAATATTCTGCAGCCCATCCTTTCAAATCTGTGAGGGGTGAATTCAAGTAATGGTGCAATTAACTGGGATGGAAAACCAGATTGTACAGGATGTTTTGTGATCTGTTGGAACTTGGAAGCCTGGTTTACTCTTTTTTTAATTTTTACTCATCTTTACTCCCTGGCTGCATGCACATCAGACCACTGGATGTCCCACTTTTTTTTAGATCAATATTGATCTTGGATGCCAATGTACAGGCCCGGAGTAATTGAATCTTATCTTGATGGTTTGGTTTAACAAGGTTGGCTGTGGCCGTAGATCCCATGGGCTGCTGAAAGGGAGGAATGTAATGGATAGAGAGGTGGAGGGATTGAGGCTCCTTGGAACACAGCAAGCTTTCTTGACAGAAGTTGGTCCAAGGCCTAAAAAGTGGCTGTGACATGCATGTTGTTGGAGCGCTTGTGCCAATATTACAACAACTCAGCCGGTATGTCCGATCTCTGTTGTCATCTGTATTGCACGGATAGGAAATTTTCATAGATATTGTGGCATCTCACTGTCCGAATGCCTGACAGGTAAGCCCATCACCTCTAGGGAGAGCTGGCATGAAGGCAGAGTGAAGCCAAGAGGACCATGGAGAGGGCTGGGACAAGTGGTGGAAGGGCGTTACCTAACTACCTACTCAATCAGCCCTCTCCATGGTCCTCTTGGCTTCACTCTG
>CABFOS010141758.1:0-10948 GCA_900660315.1 Diretmoides pauciradiatus
GTGAGAGAGAGATAAAATACAGATCACACACACAGCCTCATCTGTATTTTATCACAAATACACACACACACACACACACACACACACACACACACACAGTAACATTGTTGTGAATACACTTGCATAACTACTATCATTTTCATTACATAAAACAGGAGAGAGCCTAATAATATATAATGACTGAATGCAGCATGTGATTTTTGTTGACCATTGACAGGGATGGATCCCAACCTAGAGGGGAAGAAGATTCTGCTGCTTGAAGGAGGAAACCAGAAAGTGATGGACAAGGTCCCAGACACCTACAGCACCAGAGTCAGCTCCATCAGTCCTGGCTCTGCCACCCTCCTCAGTGGTACAGTATACAGTCAAACAGCCTGAGACAGAGAATACATTTTAGATACATTTACAAGTGTATAAACAGTGTAGTTAAGTGACATTAAGTGGGAAAAAACGTATGAAGACTAGGTTAAATGACAAATAAAAGTTGTGGTGATCAGGCTACAGTCTGTGATTAAGCCTACTCGTCTCTAAAAATGGCTCACACAAACTGGGCCAGGGATCACTGTCTACTGTAGTCATCCAGGCTTAGTAGCGATCACCTGGCTTCCGTTGTCCCTGAGGGGATTTTCTTGAGTCCCTTTCAGTTTAAATCATCTTACTTTATCTTAATTGCAAAATTAATGTACATCCCTATGTTTATGCATCTACACCAATGCCCAAGGCTTCCAAAATGCCACCAAAGTTTTCTGAACCTTTGATCAAACTTGTCATGCTAATTGGCTGTTGCCAGTTTAGCTCAACTCTCATTAGCCAATACCCACTCTCCATTCTGAGATTATGTAGCTGCACATCTCACAATACAAAAGTTCATCCAAATTTGTCCAGATTCAAGTCTTAAAAGAATGCAGAAGTTTTGGGGAGATTGTCCCGCTGGTCAACTTATGAGAACACAGACACCACAATCATCCATAAGTCCCCAGTGCTCCATGCTAATGCATTAGCAAGCACTTTGTTTGAGTGATAGTATTGATAAGCATAACTAAGAAGCATAGCATAGCTAAAGAAAGCTAAAGACACTGAACTTTTAGTAATAAAAAGTGATACAAAATATCAATAGCTCAATATAACTGATGTTGTCAGGTTTATTTGTGGAATTATTTCAGGTTGAGCAACCACATATTCATCTTCTGCACAGTTTTTTTCAACTGTACACTGTCTCATGTTCACTTCCAATGGAAACAGGGAAAATAGTCCTCTGTAGTTAAAAACATGTTAGTTAGTTTTCTACAATGTTTAGCATCATTTTTTTTTTTTTTGGATTTTTACCCCATTTTTCTCCCAATTGTACATGTCCAATTCCCCTGCCTAAGCGGTCCCGGTCGCTGTTCCGCCCCCCACTGTCGGCCTGGGGAGGGTGTAGACTAGCACATGCCTCCTCCGACACATGTGAAGTCGCCAACCGCTGTACACCAGCCGGCTAGGAGTTTCGTCAGGAAGGCATAGCGCATGCGGAGGAACACATTATCCTCCCCAGCTCCGCTCCCCACCGACAGGCGCCCTGACCGACCAGAAGGAGGTGCTAGTGCAGCGACCAGGACAAATCCCTGTGCCCGGCTTCCCACCCGCAGGCGCTGCCAATTGCGCCTGTATGGATGCCCAGCCAAGCCTACTACAGGATCGAACCTACGACCTCGGGGTTGGTAGGCAGCGTCTTTTACCGCTGGACTACCTGGGCGGCCCTCATCATTTTGACCAATCTCCTCAACAAAACTGCCCAACCTGGCCGTACATCATTTAGGATTACTTACCATTCAGCTTTAGAGCTGCTACAAGTTCTATTTTTCACTTTTGAAATAATGCTAGTCACCTACTATCACTCAACATACTGTATGCTAGGGGCCGCCCAGGTAGTGTAGTGGTGTATACCACTGCCTACCATCGCTGGAATCCTCAGTGTTGCCTCCAGCTTAGTCGGGTGTCCCCACAGGCACAATTGGCCGTGTCTGCGGGTGGGAAGCCGGACAAGGGGATTTGTCCTGGTCGCTCCACCAGCGCCTCCTCTGGTTGGTCGGTGCCTGTTCAGCGGGGAGGGGTACTGGGGGGAATAACGTGTTCCTCAGCACGCATCATGCCCTCCAGGTGAAACTCCTCGCTGTCGGGTGAAAAGAAGGCTTCACATGAGTCGAAGGAGGCATGTGTTAGTCTGCATCCTCCCCAGGCCGACAGAGGGGGTGGAGCAATGACCGGTTAGGCAGGGGGAATTGGCCGCATAAATTAGGAGAAAATGTGGGGAAATTCGATAAATAAATTTATTTTAAAAACATACTGTATGCTAATGTAGGAGGCGCACCGGGACCTCATGGGTGATTTTGGTGTCAATGTTCTCCTCACTTAACGGTTAAGTTGACTAATGGGAAAAGCTCCCAAAAACATGGTGTATTCCTTAAAAGATTAATCATGTTTTACAAAATTGGGTTCAACTGCTCTGTAACTGAATGGGGGACAACAGGCTGAGTCTCAAACACATTCACATTACTAGATCATCAGGCCTGACGATTGGCCCTGAGACTGACAAAATCTACTCAGTCCAGGTCAGAACTTGATCATGAAGACTATTCTGTAGACAGCTTTAGATTAATTAAATGGTATACAGTGCCATTTTTAACATGTTTTTAATTTTTTTACATTCATACACAGGTATTGGAGCATGGGATCACATCATAAACATGAGGTACAAGCCCTATCAGAAGATGCAGGTATCTTGACCTTCTACTTACTTTTACATTAAGTTGCTTTTTGCCTGTGCAACACAGGGTTAAAGGCAGGGTAGGTAATTTTGTTGAAATACACTTTTTGTTATATTTGATTATTTTTTCTGGTCATCCCGATAGTGATCAATAATCTAAGACATCTGACACTAAAATGAAAAAAATCCGATGTCTCTAGCGGGCGTAGGACTCGGAAAACTACGTCCAATCATTACATTCGGCCCGAATGCAATGTTTGGATGAACCGCCTGCCTGTCTACGTACCATGACGTGATTGGACGGACTACCTGCCTGTCTAACTACCTCCCTGCCTGCTTGCGCGAACTCAGCCCGTGCAATAATTGCGCGTGACCGGCGTCTTCCACATGTCTTCCATGGGCCGACAACATAACGGCCCTGCAAACAATGTTTGTGTCTCTGTGTGTGTGTAGCGAGACTCTGTGTGTGTGTGTGTGTGTGTAGCGAGACTCTGTGTGTGTGTGTGTGTGTGTGTAGCGAGACTCTGTGTGTGTGTACAGCGTTTCTCCTACGGAGACCAGCTTGTCTCGCTGTGGACAGCGTCTTGTTTGCCACGGAGACCGGTGTGTTTTGCTACAGAGACCGGTATGTGTCTCTCTACACACATACAGAGACACAGCGATAAAACCAAATGGTGTTTTGACAATATGTCGGGTTTTTATCGGCGTGTGTGTCTCTCTACACACACACAGACACAGAGACACACGTGGTGAAAAAACGGTAGGTGAAATACAATGCAATTGAATGCTAAATATGTTGACGAGCTGCTCATTCGTGCACGTCCATGTTTCGGGGAGGAGGGGGAGGGGGAGGGGCTTTGGACGGAGGGCTGAATGGAGGGGAGGGCTTATTTTCCCAACCTCTATGTTATTTATCAAACTTACCTACCCTGCCTTTAATTACCATTGTTTAGACTTTTGACCTACTAAATCCACTAGTCTTTTATTCATATATTTATTATATTATTAGAATATTTTATGCCCTTTCTGTTTCAATGGATTGTATATAGTAGAGAGGCAGGAGACAGGACGGGTAAGAGAGAAGCAATAAGAGATGCAAAACAAGAGCAGTAATTGAACTTATGAGAACTTGGTTTGCACCATAGCCCACTGCAACATAAAGCATGTCCCAATGTCCCCATTGCTCTCTGTGCTTTCTAATTTAGCATCATATATGTATTTCTGTCTACATCAATCATCTCCAAAAAAAATAGCACTGTACAATTTGGGGGAGAGAAAAATATCTGACACTCAGCTTCTGGCTTAATGAACAATTTCACTGGTGCATTTAGTCACGTTGAAACAGCAAATGGTGGTTTAAACTCGCATTCATTTTGTTCCTTCCCTTTTCCTGCAATTTATACCTTTTGCCAAGTCCAGAGCACCACAAACACCAAAAGACACAAAGTACCCTTTAAAAAAAGACCAAAGCATCACAGTGTTTATTTATTAAAATCAAGTTTGTTATATGAAGAATAAATCCTTTTGACATTTTCAAATTGGTGCTCATTCCCCATGTCTTCTAATTATGAAGATTCATGTGAAAAACGGGAAGAAGATGAAAGATTAGGAGAGCGGTTGTCTGCAGCAAAGTGAATCCGTTTTACGGCTGTGGCTGCAGGCTCGGCCCCTCTTGTAAGATGTGGTCGGTGTGTACCAAACACTTGACCGCAGGGTTTCACTCTGGTGATTATGGTGATATACCTCTCCCATAATACCTTCACTGTGATACCGCTGTTTTGGCTTGTTTGTCTATTGAATCTCAGCCATGGTATTGGAAAGCACTGAGGTCAGCTCTAAATAAGATCCCTTCCACTCAACAAAACTTAATTGTCGATAATTAGTCATCCATTTCCAAGAGGCTTTTCCACGTACAGTATCAAGTTTCAAGGAATGTAAATCTTGCAAAGAACGTGGTGAGTCAGTCTTTTTTCAAAAGTCGTATTTTTTCACCATGCATTAAAAAAAAAACCTCAAACAATTTGGGGGTTGGTCTCAGTAAATCTTTCTTCCAACCGCTTATCACAAGTTGCAAACCCACTACCATTAGTGGTTTGCTGTCGGGTATATCCCCTTATTTTATGGCAAGTTGGAAAAAAGTAGTGCAGCAGCATATTACTGCAGAATGATGGGGTCTGTCGTAGTTACAAGCCATGAGAGGATTTATCTTGTACAAACACATTCACCCCCTCGTGTTTAAGTCAAATTGTGCCTTCAGGGTTGAAATTACAGTAGCCTAAAACTCATTCTGTCATTCTGACGCTTTTGGTTGTGGGTTGAAATATTGCTTCACTCTGTAATGTTCACAAACATGTAATTTATTATTTGTATTTCCAAGAAAAGATGTACCAAAATGTCATTTTGTCCTCTGCCTCAGAAAGCTCCTGAAGTCAACCGTATAGCCAGAAGGGTGTTGTTGACCCTCTTAGCCGGGGCTTGATGTCATCTCACAGCTTTGATGTGTTCAGTTCACTGAAGCAGTGCTCCACTGGCCAGCTATATATAAGGATATAAGGATATTTAAGGATAGACTTGTAGACCGCAGGCATAATTGGCCTCTCATTTAGGTTTGGGATGCCTGCTCAGATGCCCTGATTACGTTCGATAAGGAGAACCTGCAGGATGAGATGGCCTACATTGTGGAGAACGACATCATTGTGGCTGCACTCACCAAACAGTTGGACAGTCTCTCTGGTAAGCAAACACACATCATCTGTGATTTAAACTTAAAGCCCCATATAGTATAGGCCTCTTGATCCCGTGCCATCCGTTTAAGGGACACTAGGTCTGGTAGCTAATTCTACTGCATTTGTTCCATCCTGTCCCCAGGTTTTTGTTTATTTGTACTTTCCCCAGTGTCTGTTTTTAAAGACTAGTTCAGCTCTTGGAGCCATCCATGTTTTTCCTGCTATTTCAATCAAGCGCCACATTTTTTTGCCAGTCACTTTGAACACTCCCGAGACCCGGCACCCTATGAAGACACGTGGAGTGGCCCGTGCCACCTCTAAAGACACTAAAATGCTGACGGTGTTCAGTGCTGTATTGCTGTTGACATTAGACCAACTTTTGTGGGGTGCGCAAATAAAACTTAGGTCTGCGATCTGCTTGACAGTTAAACTGGCATATTTATAAACAGACTTTTCAACATTTTGCACAAAACAACAGATGTGTGGTTACTGCACGTTTTGCCTCATGTGCCTCACATTTGTCCTCTTCTTTCTCTCTTCTCATTTTAGCCATGGTGTTATTATGCTCTAGATACACTACATGAAAAGCATGCTCTGCACCAGCTGGTTTTGATGTAATTGTGCTCTCCAATCATTGCAAGCCAATATTTGACACTCATGTTCGGGAACCAGTAGTCGATCTGCGGATGGGCCTTCGTCCAAGTCGGCAAGCACAAGCGCAATTCAGGATCCTTTCATGTTTGGGATGAACAGCTGCTGATATTTTTGGAAAAGTAGAAGTTTCAGCGCAAAACCCAACAAGCTGGCAGCATGTGCAGTGTGTGGCATGGTGTGCTTGTAGATAAACACTATTAGTCAATGCAATGTGGCAAGCCAAGACCATTAAGAAGATTGTCAAATGTGAGCTTTGTCAGCTAGCATGTGCCAGGGAGGAAAACCAGTAGTGTTTTTATGAGGTGGTTTATAGATCTTCCACTGCTTCGGTCGCAGCCAGACCAACTTTTTTTGTAGGAAAAAGTAGCAAAGCACTGATTTAGTGTGTCCAATTGTGATGATACACACAGGACCCAGCCTGATTTCCTTTGTTACGAGAAAACGGTTGCACCAATTGAGACCATTCTATTTTGAGAAACACAGCCTTCTCCTTTTCTGCAGCCTTTGTAGTCACCAGTTCTGTGTCCTGGTTCTCCATCAGATAACGTGAAGGTGAAGTACAGGTCCAAGGTGGTGAAGTATACGTGGCCCATGTCCTGCCAGGTGGCTGACTCCATCCCTTGGGTGCAGGTCAACTTGGCCAGCGGCGAGACCCTTCAAACCAAGCTACTGGTCAGTTTAGTCTCAACATTAACTATAGTGTAGATGTGCACTCTGAGATATTGGAAAATAGACTGTACTCAGATTTGCCCTTTCGATTTTAAGTGTTTTCCTTCATCTCATCTGTGCAGATACTGTTTTTCAGATTGGCGCAGATGGACCGAACTCAATGGTGAGGCGGCAGTCGGGGATACCCACAGTCAAGTGGAATTACGACCAATCTGCTGTGGTTGCTGTGCTGCACCTATCAGAGGTACGATATTATGAGTGTCACATTCAACACGCACACAGCTTTGATTGATCACTTTCCTGTAATGTGTTTCACCCCTATGTATTATATTTAATTTAGGATTTGATTGCACCCGCAGAACATTTAAGCAAGTTCTGTCTTGTACAGTAACTTGGCTCAGTATTTTACTATGGAAGTTATTTTCATTTCACGTGTCTGTCAGCCTGCAAAGAACGATGCCGTATAACAGAGGTTCCACCCAGTAGGACCCGTCATAATATCTTGTTTTCATGTGGAATATATGTAATTAAAACATATTATACAATAGCTTGCCACAGAATATCAATATAATGTTTATTTAAATTTTATGTGTCTGTCAGCCCACAGAGAACAACGTCGCATGGCAGAGGTTCCTCCCAACAGGACCCATCGCGATGTTACCGGTAACTTATCTACAACATTTACTATAGTAGTTGTGCTTACAAAATATCCATCCATTACCTGAGGATATGATAAAGCATCCATCCATGTGTGCATTGTAGCTGTCCAGCACACAGAGCTCTCTGGTGTGGTCTACTAGCCACCACCACGCTGAAGAACTGCTGGAGCTGGATGAGGAGAGCTTTGTGGACGCCATCAACTCTGCCTTCGTAAGTCTCACGTCACCTGCACTGAACTGCCTTATTAGATAATTGGTACTGCAGAAAAAGTGACCACTACTAAAAATAAAGCAAATTAGGATTTCTGCAAGAATACTTAGGAACTTGTTTCTTTAGTTGACTAAATGGCAGCCCTTTGACTGCCTGCACCCTGTACTTAAGATAATGTTTTTATTGGCTATAAAGCATTTTGGAAGATGGACTCCTCAATTATTAGACAAAGAACAAAGGAAAGCCAGAAAATGGTGGATTAGTATGTCTATATTCCTATATATATGTGGCGTGGGTTCTGCATGGACAGACAGGTCCCAACTTACTGATGTGTTGATTCTTTTAGTAGCTCATATGTCATCCTTTTGCCCACATTATGCTAATGTACAATATACCTATCCATTTTTTATGTTTGGAGAACCTCCTTTTTCCCAAGCTGGCTATTTTTACTGGGCCTGTTGATGGACAGGGTCACTGGGGTTGAGTCACGTTTGGTTTCAGGCCTGGCTTGCTAATTAAACCTGTGGTCTCCCAGTGTCGACCATTACTGCATGGAATGTTTTTCAACCGGAGCCTAATTCAACTGCATGGTCTGGCCAGCATCTTCTTTTAATTAGCCCAGCTCTCAAAGGTCTGCCAAACCAGTCAGTTAGAGAGGGGGGAAAGGAATTTCGCTGGCCTGAACTTCAGCTTTGCTACTTTGTCAGCTAATTTCTTTGTCCACACCAAAAAAATAATGTCTTCATTTTCTCTCTTCTGGTCCCTTGTCATTCTTTGTGGATCTGTCCTCCCTACCTGTCTGTGTGCGCGCTCTGACAGTGGAGTAATGACAACCAGTCCGAACTGATCGAGACGGCTGGCTCTCTGTTCCGCGGCGCCTTGTCAGCCCTCATGCCATCTGCTGGCTCAGCCCGCCAGCTGCCCCCCAGTGTGGCCGGGATCGGCCCAAAGAGTCGGGTCATGTTCCCACTGGGCATGGGTCATGCATCAGAGTACATCAGGCACCGGGTGGCTCTCATTGGGTAAGGCCATAACATGGAAAGGGGCGGCCCACTGATTCAGATTTAGGGAACACTCAGCTCTTGTACCTTTTCATTACAGAATAAAATCAGCCTGTCAAAGTGTGAGTTTGTGCTGTTAGTTTGCCACTGTTTCATGAATGATTTGCTCATTCATATTCAGCTACTTTTATTTTTGTGTATGTTGAACATATTTTCACAGTGAAGGACTTGCTTGTCCTTGCAGGGATGCAGCCCATCGTGTTCACCCCCTTGCGGGTCAGGGAGCCAACCTGGGCTTTGGGGATGTGGTTTGCCTCACAAAGCTCCTAAGCCACGCAGCCTTTAACGGGAAGGACCTGGGTCAGTACGAGCTCTGAACAGACTGCAGCCGTGCCAAGTGGTTTGCACTAAGCTCTTTTCCTTAGCCCCTGCTCAAATACTGTTGATCTTCATTATAAAAAGCATCGGCTTTCCTTCCACAATTTATTTGATGTTTTTCTTTCCATTCTTCCAAGAACGATATGTACCATGTTTTTCATAAAAATACTGTTATGTTGCATTCATTTTTTTTCTCTGTTGAATGGTCTGTTTTGAAGTAAAAATAGCATCAGAGTACTGAGTTAATGCAGAAAACACATGAAAGACGTGCACAGGCTTAAAGCATTGAGAACTGTGCTTAAACGTTTCAACCCTCAATGCTGTGTGGGTTGTTTTTTATGCAGGAGCGATACAGCACCTGTTGGAATATGAGACTGAACGGCAAAGACACAACCTGCCCATGATGGCGGCCATAGACCTCATGAAACACCTCTATTCTACTAACGCTGCTCCTGCGGTTCTCCTACGCACCTTCGGTCTGCAGGCCACCAACATGCTCCCTTCGCTGAAAGTAAGCTCTCCCTCCTCTCATAACTTCTACCTCTGTCACATCCTGTTGTACGGCACAGTGAGCCTCGCTTCATCACTCATCCACCTGTCAAACATAAGCCCCACCCCCATCATGACCCCACCCTCTCTTCTGATTACATGGAGCTTTACTTCAGCGGTGTCTGTAATTTCCATGGTTCTGAACCTACTACTATGGCATCTAAGTTTAGCCCCAAATTTAGTGTTACCAAAAGTGTGTGGGTGGGGCGCAGGGCTGGTCCTGGGGCAATGGACAGCGGTGTTGGCTTGTGTTTTCACACCCCTTTTATTACAGACCACTCATGTGAAATGGCTTTATTCCCTACTAAGTGATTCAGACCAAAGCAACTTTTAACTGGTTGTAAAGGCATTTCACTATGGAGGCACCAAGTTTCACTTGACATTTTTTCCATATTAAATGTTGTCAGTTTGCAGGTCTTGTATGGACGTTTGCAGTGCGTACTCACTTGTAACTGTTAGCAAGCATGATTAGACGGACTCAGAGTTTTTAGTTAATCTCTGTTCTCTTTTGCCTCTACAGGAGCAGATCATGGCGTTTGCAAGCAAGTGATGCATTTATGAATGGAATGTAAAAGTGTAAATTAATAAAGTTTTATTTTACTCTTATGTGTTTCTTTTAATAACTAGAGCAACCAACACCAGATCCTCATTTCTAGAGAGGTCTAACTGTATATTTTGATTGTGGTGTAAACTAAATCCACGTCAACAAATAGTTGACGTGGATTTGACATTTACGTTGACTTCACTCAACAACAATCTCAGTGTCTAAATGACGTTAAAGACAATATTGATATATTATCATTAAACACTGTCAGTACTCTGTATTGCAATAGGAAAACTATAAAATGGTAAATGGACTGTATTTATATAGCGCTTTTCTAATCTTCTAGAGACCACTCAAAGCGCTTTTACAATTCATAGACCACTTTACCCATTCACTCTCACATTCACACACCGACGGCGGCAGCAACCATGCAAGGCACCAACCTGCTCGTCGGGAGCAGTGAGGGTTCAGTGTCTTGCTCAAGGACACTTCGACACGCTACCCGGAGGAGCCTCGAACCGGGAACCCTCCAATTCCCAGACGACTGCTCTACCAACTGAGCTATTGCCGCCCCCGAAAAAATAAAAAATAATAAATAAATAAAAATGTTATAGTTGACCCCAGAGTACTGAACTGTACCCAATAACACTTGATACAAGTGGACTTTGCCTTGATAAAAAAAGTATAAATTTGCACAAAGCTCATTTTTCATGTTTTATTAAAACATACATGTATAGTATACACTTATTTCACATGGTTTTCATAAAACAACACAATTTACATATGGCAGAGATCGGAAGAGCGTCGTGTG
>CABFOS010141782.1:7981-19661 GCA_900660315.1 Diretmoides pauciradiatus
CACACAGTCTGTGTGTCTGTGTGTGTGTGTGTGTGTGTGTGTGTGTGTGTGTGTGTGTGTGTGTGTGTGTGTGCGTGCGTGTGCGTTTATTGTGACAGGTTTGTGTGCCTGCTGTCACTTCAGCAGTAATTGTGATAGAGTAGCCAATTCAATGCACAGCTTTGCATTCCCTGTCCTCCACATGCACACACATATACACACACATATACACACACATACACACACACGCACACGCACACAAAAAGACAAATTAGGACTCTCAAACATGCAACGGTAGTACCCTCCCAAATTCCCCAGTACATCCTCTCTCTCTGCAAAGCCCCATCTCTCCCTCTTCCTCCACTCTCTCCCCTCCCTCTTTTTTATTTGCAGAGGCCTCCCTAATCTTTTCCCAGTGTACAGGTGGAGTATATCTGTCTTCCAGTGGCAACATGCCCAGCAACTCTGTAAACAAGTCTCGGTTTAAAATTCACCTCTTTTAATCCCCTCTTCCTCCCTTCCTTTGTCGACTCCTGCCTCAGAAAAGAAAACGAATCTGCCGTTGCCCGAGTGTGGCGCGTGAAACAGCCCCCCACCTCAAATCCTGACATCAGCCCATCTCAATCCATAGCTGCTGGAGAGTGTTCAGATGACTGTGCATGCAAGGATCAACTGAAACCAACCATGCACGTACACATGCACACAGATTTAGTCACACACCTGCATGTGCGGAAGCTTACACACACACACACATGCACCCATGCTAATCCCTTCTATGAGCCTCTCAAACACCCCCAAAACCTTGTTTTCCCCCATTGAGGGTTATCATTCCCTCTCTTTCTGTCTCTCCGCTTGGGGCTTTTGTCCCTACTGGTGCAGATGACTGGGAAGAGCTCAGAGTGTGTGTGCCAGTGATAGTGCTGCCACCTCTCTGGTGTCATGAGAGCCAGGTTGGGGCTGTTGCTCAGGGGCTATTGTGTCAGTACAGACACACAGACAAATACCGACACACTTGACACTGCACAGCCTCCCAATCCCCTACTGTATCATTTCAAGTGAATAATCTGCACCTGTGTCAGTCCAAGTGCTACCATCACACTTCCTCTCTTCTCATTCTCCCTATAGTCCCTTGTTCCATCAGTGGTATCTGAGATGTGAGAGCTACTTGAATAACTTCTGGTACAATATCCTTCCCATCTCCATCAGACCATCCATTTCATAAATCTCAATGGGTGTTTGTGTGTGTGTGTGTGTGTGTGTGTGTGTGCGTGTGAGAGAGAAAGAGACATCATGAGATGAGAAGCTGGTTGCATACTGGTAACATTTCACCTCTCAATTCATGCCAGGTTGCCTTCTACCTACCTCTGTTCACTACCTTACCACAACATCAGACACTACCTGCCCTTTGTACCCTGGGAATGAAGCTTTGGCAGAAATCAGACATGACCATTGAGACGTTTGCGTCACCCTTAAACCAACTGCTAGCTGTGCCCCTTTATCTTCTGTGCCCTACTCCCTCTGTCCTCTATAATCCGTTGGACCTATGGGCTTTAAGCCTCTGTGGACCCTTTTTCATCTTGGCTCGAACACTAGCCGTCCCACGAGACTTAGCACTGACTTTCAACTTTCAGCTCAGCTTTCCTCTGCTGAGTGTACCTACTGTACTGAGCCCTTGGCCTGGAGCTAAAAGGCTAAGTCGGTAACATCTGGCTAACTTCTCGCTACGTATTCCCAGAGAGCCAGCCAAAGTGTTAGCTTACTCCTCTCCAACAGGAAGAGAGACTCCCTGCCTTTTTAATGTCCATGAAACTAGGACTTTGTTTGAGTTTACTGCTTAGTAGCTACTGTATAGTGCAACATCTGACCATGAGCTCTGTTAGGCTCAGATCTGAAGAGGTCTTTTATCCCATAGGTACATGGGATGAAGTTGAGATGAAGAGAACTTTAGCCAGGAAGTTGGCGTGAAGTTAACTTTTTTTACTTTCAGCCTCTGGAGCTACTGTAGTCCCCCCCCCCCCGTGGAGGTGTGGCATTTAAGTCCAGTCCAGATATACCAGCAATGGGGAGACTTAGGGACAACAGGAGCCTAATCCTGAGTCCTGTCCTGGTTAATCCAATATAGCACAGCCAAAAAACAGAACTGGCAGGGATAAAGACTTGCACCCAGGGATGTTTGGCATTTCCAGATTGTGAATTACCACTACAGAGAGGTGAGAGGTGAACTCTAGCTGGACAAATTTATTAATTTGTGTTCTACTTCATATTTTGTTTGTGTCCTTATAAAGGACTTTGTAAGACTTTCATTCTGTTTTGTTTTCAGTCTTTCTCCTTTCTGCTAAACCTGTGACTCCCACACCATTGTCTTTCCTCGGGGAAAGGATAAGGAGGGAGAGGGGGGCAAATTATTACATTGTAGTGAGTAGCGCCAGGTAGGATTACCGGAAAGATGGCTATGACTTTACTTCAATCACCTCCAAAACCAGACGTTAAGATCCAGAGTACCATATCTGCGGATCAGTGTGAAATAATGAGATATGAAAATGACTAGGGGGCACCGGAGGAATAGAGGGCTAGGGATTGTGGAGGAGGTTTGTTTGATCCCATCTCTTTCCCCGCTCACTCACTTCAATTATCGTATCCTATCCTATCACCCCATCTATTGGGAATATACAAGATAATTAAAGAAAAGCACGTGTGGTTATCGTTTTAAAATTGTGATTACTGACTTGTGGGGAGTATGTTTCAGAGAGGGAGAGGAATTGACTTTGTGTTTGGGGCATTTTAGACAACCATATTTCGCAGCTTCAGACACAAAGTCTGTTAGGTGATCATTTATCTCATGGGGCTGATGACGTTAAACATATTCTCAGTACCCTTGATAATTGGCTGGGTTGAAAATACTGCAGACCTTGGACTTCTTCCAGAGAGCAGACTGCTTAACGTATGGTGATGGTAGATAATAAAAACAGGGGCAGAGCCACCATCAGCACTGATCGTTCCCCAATGTCCACAAAGATATTTCACAATACTGTATCTTGGTTTGAACATTACCACTCCTGACTATCATCCCTAGCCAGCACATCACCTTGTGAGCAGCTCTGGTCTCACTGCAGTGTCGTGGCCACTGATTCCTCCGGTGGAGGTCCACTGTATATGAGCATGGTCTCTAAGCACAGGCTCCATCTATGTAGTAATTGTTGTTTTAAATGCCACTGTTCCTCGCACAAAGTAAAACTTTATGAGGGGCCATCAAGATTCAGATTTGCCCGTGCCACTGTAAGGTTTAAAAGGTTGATAATTTAACGAATGTGACATTTCAGATAGTGCTTTATACATTTAGCTTATCATCGCAGGTTTATTAGAGCTTGAAATGACTCATTGGAAGTCAATAAAATAGTTGTAACCCTGGGAATATGGCATGCACGTGTACGTTGTTAGCACATAATTGGCGGGACTCAATTTGAAGAGTTCAACTCGGATCAAAATTATTCCCTTCTTTGTTTTTTTTTTTGTAATGCCGTGGTCTGGAAATTGATTCATGTTGAAAATTCAGAACAAGTTGTCACATCATTAATAGCAGCACATGTCTCTGGAACCCACTTCCAGAGACCATTCATTATAAGTAAATAAAATGGAAAGTGCAGAGCAATAAAATACTGCCTTAATATAACTTGTGTCTCACCTCTCTTTTCTGTCTGTCTGTCTGTCTGTCTGTCTGTCTGTCTGTCTGTCTGTCTGTCTGTCTGTCTCTGCCTCCAGAACTTTGATGACTACAAGCAGACAGCTGATCAGTACAACCAGGCCGCTACCAAGGCTGAGGCTCACATTCGGTAAATATTTAAAATTTTTCCTTAAAGCATCATTTCTAAGAACCTTTCCGAACACTCATTATATTGTTGCTTCCTTATTGCTTCCTCAGCCCAATTATGTCCTTATTATACCAACCTACCTGCCCTGACGCCAACACTGGCAGGGCAAGATTACTTGTATGAGGCTGAATTGTATACTCATAAATAATCTCCAAATACTCTATTAGTTGAGAAGCCTCTGGCCTACACGGTACAATACCTCTCTTCTTCAAGTCATTATCACCAACTCCAGCCAATTTCTTTCTTTCTCTCTCCGTTTCTTTAGCTGTGACATTTGGAAGACATAGCAAAGAATGATGGGAAATTATGAAATATGTGAAAGGGCATAATTTCCATTGGTTTTATTCCACTATTCTTAGAAAAAACAGCTTTAATAGTGTAAAGCTGATTAGCTGGTGTGGGATACGCATTCTCTGTTGTGAATAGAATTGACATGGGCACGACATCACTTTCCACTCAGTCAAATGGGTATTATAATTTTGACATTAACGTCTTTTGTGATCTTTTTTTATAGCGGTACACTGCAAACATGCACCCCTTGTCATTCCAGCTCAGGGATACAAAATTTTACTGATAGTTGACTACTGTACAGGGTGCCTGCAGGCCCTGAAAAAGTCTTCAGAATGTCTTAGATTTTATTATCTAACCTCAAGGCATTCATTGGTCTTGAATGCAGTTAAATGCATTAAGTCTTAAATTCAGTTTTACAGGGGTTTTATTGCATTTAGTGCACTGTTCTTCATGCAGACGAAATTAAAAAGGTCTTAGAAAGTCTTACATTTAAGTTGATGAAACTTGTAGCCAGCCTGCTACAGTATAGAAACCACATCTTGACAATCATTGCAGTGAATTGGCCACCAACAGACCTTTGGCCCTTTGGCGGGGAGTTTTGTTTGGTAAAAACAGCTGTAATCTTCAGGTAGGAAAATTGCGCAAAAGTGTCTTTTTGGGATGGCTGTTGAGAACACTTCTGCTGTCAGGTCAGCAGGTCAGTTTGATTCTAAACTGGATTGTCACTCCGGTCCCCGCCGGTGTCTGTGGGCACTGCCAATTTACGCCCCTCCGTAACACCCGTTCTCACCCCCCTCTGGAAAGAGAGCGAGCCAGAGACCTCAGTGAATCCTATTTAGTCAGGAAGCCATTAATTTTCCCTTTTCCCATGCGCATGGTGAATGATTATTTCTAAACCGATGAAAGCTGGCTAATTAATTCCACTCATCTTCCGACTGTGTTATTTTCACCTGCTGCATCCTCACCTTTTGGTGTTCAGTATTCTCATCCCCCCTTTAAGCTTTTCCCTTTCGACCCTCTCCCTCTTTCTCTCTTGCTCTCATGTCTTACTACACACCCTTAACTGTTGAATGTTCACACTTGAAATTAATTATCTTCTAGACAAAACATATTTGTGTATACGTGACAATAACCTGTGAGGATAGTGCGCCATCTGTTCTCCCCGCTGTCTGCCATGTTAAATGTATCAAAGTCTCACAAGGCACCCGACATCTACCTAAAAACATCCATCTAAAAAAAAGAGAAAATCATCCTGTAGAACAGTAATTAAATATTGGTTAAATTAGTATCGTATTAATTGACGTTTTAAAATGGTTGCTGCGCCCTCATTTGAGTCCACTTGTTTTGTTCTGAAACGTCGAACGGTTGGTGAAATAAGTCATTGTTGATATAGGAAGCGTTTTTTCCCCTCCTTCTCTGTGCTTGCAGCTTGTTATGTATACAGACCACACACCTGCATTTGATTAGTTTGAGACCTTTTCATTGGATAATGAAGGCAGAGTAAATTTGTGGTTGAAGTCATTTAATGGTTTTTTGATGTGATTCTAGCGCAGGGGCGTGATTGGATTCTCAACAAACTCTACAATATCATTGTAATCTGCATACATCTATTACTTTCTAACAAGGTGAGAATGTTAGTTTGGTGTGTGTGTGCGTGTGCAATTTAACCAGCATTGCTTTGACTGTTGGGTAAAGAAAAATAATGTGCTCGGACCTGCTAATGTAGCTGATGCAGAGGTTAAATAAGGTTAGTAACTGTACCATTAGTTTGCATATTTGCATTGCCTTACATAACACGATCCTAGAAGCCACCTATTGGATGTTTTATTGTTATTATCATTGTCATATTATTAGTAGTAGTAGTGTTGAAGAAATCTCAGGAACAGGAGAATGGTACTGTAGTCAGGGGCGTAACGATATATCGTGGGACGATATTTCGCAATAAAAAAATGTGACGATATATACATTACTGTGGAGGTGAAAAATGGTTTGCAATATTAATTAAATCTAATTAGCTATGGTACCAAAATAGAGTACTATTGTTTTTATTTCATTTCGGTAATCCTAAATCCTAGCTTGCTTGACTGACGTTATAGACATTGATACCACCCGGAAGAGCGCACAACGGACAAATGGAAAGTGGGGAAAGCAAAAGCAAAAAACTTTAAATCAGTTTTTTTCTTTTAGACAAGCATCCACTTTTAAAAGCTGATTTATTTTATTTTAGAGATTCTACTATTTGCTTTTTGCACTGAACCATATATAAGACATAAAGACGTCTGTGGCAGATGGGAGGGGGTGTGGGTGAGCCCTTGGCTGGATGTGGGAGGGAATCAGGCTGGTAGAGTGGTTCTCCCTGCGTCTTGAGACTAGTTGGATAACGGCAGCCTGGGACTGATGTAACAATGTGTGTGTCTTTTTCCAGTGTGGGAACGAGGCATGTACGCAGAAGCATAAATCAGAGTTTAGTACTTTTCAGTAGTAGCAGTAGCGGTGGTAGTGGTAGTGATCGGTCCTGCCAGCCCATCCCACACACAATGCATTCCCAGCATCTCTGAAATGGATGCTTAGTCCAATGCTTGGACTCTTTGCCAGCTTTGCACTGTGTGGTGGCTGCCATCTTCATGCATCTGGTCTGTTGAATTGAAATGCATCCAATTCAAATCTAAATTGATGTCTGACTTTTTATATTAGCACAGATTTCCTATTTTCCATAGGTGCACTGAAGAGGTTAGACGATCATTTCAGCATGTGTTCGCTCAAGGAAAAGGATTTTGTTCAGCCAGTGTTGCTCATAATTTTTCAGTGCCTCTGCTGGGGTTTACACACACATGCATGCACTCACGCACGCGCACACACACACTCACGCACGCGCACACGCATGCATGTACATAAACTTCCACCCCCTTTCCCTTTCTCTATCTCTGCCACACATACAGACACACTTTGTATTCAGGCGACCATGTGCTCGTCATGTTCTGTCAGTATTTGGGCAGCGTTTCATTGTGCCGTGGTCACGCTGTCATTTCACACTACACTGACCACCCAGTAATAATTCTATTTACCCACTACTGCAGGGAGGGGGAGTAGTGGGGGGCTGTGGCACCGTCCAAGACTTTAACTAGCTGCTGTATGTCTCAGTTTCTGTCTCTGACTCACTCTCTTTTTCCTCTCTAACTTTCTATTTATATTTTCTTCCCTCTCTGTTCTCTCTATCCATTGTTCTACCTTGTTCTACCTCACTGTGTGTATCTGACTCCCTTTCTACCTCTGTCTTCTGTTCTCAGTGTTTTCCATCTGATTCAAGCTCCTTTTCCTTTTCCCCCTTTCATTTGCTTTCCCTTGTTGTGTGAGGATTGCTTTGTTTTTGTTGCTTAATGTTCTTAAGGCCATAAGTATTGGTTGTATTGGTTATTCTAGGAAAGATGGGCAGGTTAAACCATTGGCTGATGTTTTTACATTGTATTTTTAAGATAAGTAGTTAGTAGTAAGTAAGTAATCCAGAGTGACTTGGTAGCAGTCTTGCTACTCCCGGGGCTGTGACAGACAGAGACAGGAGTGGTGAAGAGGGTTCACTGGCTGACAGGCTGTTTTATTTGGTATTTATAACAGAACAACCAGATCTTGACTGCCACTTTTCAACTCAGTCTCTCTGGTTGGCGTTCCTCCTGCTAGCTCCCCATGTCAGCCTTCTAGCTCCAAATACAGGTTAGCTTTTCGGCCCCAAAGCTAGCAGGTCAGCTGTTCAGCTGATCCCCTTGGGTCAGTGCACCTGCTGCCGGGGTGCTACTTCCTGAGAAAACAAGTTTTCGACCTGTAACTGAAGATGGGGATTGGGGAGTGACTCTACCTGGAGTGGGAAGGTCACCAATCCCACCATTGGGAAGCCATGCAGAAGAAAAGTTGAGATCGGCTGGATGGATGACCAGGTCCATGAAGTATAGGAGTGTGGATCCCTACACAGCCTTGTTCACCAGCACCAGAGTTTTAAATACGAGCAGCCATGGGCAGCCAGTGGAGGGAGTGTAGGAGGAGAGTGACATGGGAGATTTGGGGAAGGTGAGGTGGGCTGCAGCATTCTGGATGATGGTGCGTTCCAGTTGTGCTCGGAAGTCAGAATTTCCGAGCTCCAAGTCGGAAATTTCAACTGGAACGCCCCCTGAAGTCGGAAATCCAAGTTGGAAAGTCGGACCAGCCTCACCAACCCCGACATAAAAATTCAAGATGGCAGCGACACACATCAACGAGTAAACACTCCGCAATTTTACTGTTTATTTTGTTTCTCTCGTAACTGTTTCACATTCAAGTCAGTCATGTACATGATACTGTTCAATACCTATCCCTGGACATTTTCCTGCGCTGTGTGTATGTGTAAAAACCGCCTAGAGTGTCGTTATCAAATTACTATTGCTAACATCGGCTAGCAGTGGCTAACCGCTAGCCCCATTGTTCCGGTGCCCATTGTTTACGTTTTCTATACTCTGAAAGAGCGAGGACAACAAAGGCGTCCATTTTTTCCGACTAACACGTTTTTTTTCAAATAGAACGCGCTCAACTCGGAGATGACGTCATTCCGAGGTCCGACTTCCGACGTAACTGGAACGCAGTGCGGTGGGGGCTGGAGGGAGTGTTTTAGGAGGTCAGCTTTGTAAATCAAATTAGTCATTGTTAGTCATTGCTCAGGGAGATCACACAGCAGGTCTTTGAAGTGCTGTGATTTTTTTTTGTAATCAAGGCCACATAGGTGCAGCCCCCTCAGCTGAATAGCACAGCCCTCTCCAAAGTCATACAGTACAGTTTGAGGATAACAGTTTAAGCTAAAAAAAAACAAAAGGGACTTGTCAAATTTCAGGGAGGCCTAGGTGTCCTTTTTTAAAGTAAGATACCTATTTGTTTGGATATGTATGGATATCTTGCATAATTTTCTGTACAAAAGTTGGAACATCTCCTGGGGGGGGGGCACTTTGTGAATAGCATGGCAAAAGGATGGAAGCTTAAAACCCGCTGGGATTATTTTGTCTCTCCATTTTCCTTCGTAGGCCAAGTCACAGTCTTCAAAACATGATCCTCCAGTGGAGCCATCACGAGTGTTAAAATGTTATCTAATGCCATTTGCTGCTAGCCTTGTCCAACTACATGAGGCATTTCAGCGGAGTTCATCCATTAGCTTTGCCTTGGGGTATCATACTGCCAATATTCCCCAAAAACACCTCAGCTAAGAGACCCATAACATTGCAGCTTAGTTTACCTTACGATCTAAAAAATCCATTAATCCTCTTAAAAAAAAAGAGTGTTAGCAAAGACAGATCCTAAGTGAACCTTGGATGTACGTCTATTCTAGGATTCTCTATGAAGTAACAGTTGACAGTTTGTAGTTCGACACTTTAAATGTGTGTGTACACATTCCTGTGTCACATGTCAAATTAGCAAGGCAGGCTAGTAGCTTACTGTACTCCAGGCTCTATGTGTCTTCAAAAGAAGTAGACGGCAAGTTATTACTAGAGACAAGACCTGTCTGCGCTGTGGACAAAGATGCATCATTAGAGGGAACACTTCCCCTGCTTCTCTGGTTCTCTCACTGAGTCTGGGGTAGATGTATGGAAACGCTCTTATCTTTATTTTCTCTAATGCACACACACACACACACATACACAACGTATAATAGTAAAAACACATATGCTGGCCAAATACACTGGTCTGTACAGTTAGACAAACGTGGATTTAGTGAATTGTTGCTCCCATCGCTCCATCCATAAGTCCAACTTCATCCAATTTCATCATACTTGTTTTGTTTTTTTGCTGCTTTTCTTTGCGCCATAGACTTTATTTTGTCTAAAAGATAGTTGAGTTGAATAAGAATCAGGAGCTTTATTCGCAAGGACAACTGTGCCTCATGTACAGTGCAAAGTACCGGTGCAGCACATATACTGTATATACTGTATATACATATATGCATTCAGCCAGACAGTGTTGTGTGCACCATGAGAGACTAAAGTGACTGGTTACAGTATATTTTATTGTACGAAATAAAAAATAAAAAATTGCATTACACTTTTCCCCCTGTACTGAGGTGAAAGTAGCACTGTTTTTCAGAGGAAATGTTAAGTTGTTAAAAAAAAGAAGCACCTTACAAATTAAATGACACAGAACTGGAATTGAAATTGTTGACGATAAAGAGGTAGCGATTGAGGACGATAACGGTCCAACACTCCAAAGAGCATGTCTCACCCCACGTTACCTGCTATTCGAAGGAGTCGTCAGACCGCAAGTTCTCCTGATTGAAAAGTTATCAGCGTTGAGATGTCGCACACAAACACACGTGCACATGTGCACCTTATCTTGTTCCCGCATGTCACCTGTTTTAATGAAACACTCCTTATCCCCTCCCATCTCTCTCTCTCCCTATATTCCCACTAAGGGAGTTGGTGGGGATCAATCAGCCAAGCTAACAGGGTGTGAATTGTTCTCCTACACTCCTATCTCCCCTCAGCACTCCACCTGTCAGCTGTATGAAGATACCGGCGGTGTTCTGTCTGTCTTCACATCCACAGCTTGTAGTTGTTTTTGATTGCTATTCCCATTTGAGACAGAGAGAGACTTTGTAAAGTCTTTCTTTGGAGTTGAGATTAAACTTTTTGGGGGTGCTCAGGGCTCAGAGCTCAGGGTAGCGCCGGCTGCATCACTTAGTCAATTATTATTATGACAATAGTCACTTGTACAGAGTTATACAGTAGAAGGAAAAGAACGCTGCCTTGGCTTATCAATGTTTTCAAAAGGAGAGGTGTTCATTGCGAGGTGGGTGATATGCGAAAGAGAGCAGGCAAAAGCTTTTGCACCACTACAAACTCCAACTCACTCTCCATAAGGTTAAAAAGACTTTATTATACAAGGCTACAACGTAAGTGAAACCTGATGCGTTTAGGAAAAAATGCCTTCATCAGGGGATACAAATACAACAGCACACACAGGTGCAAGATATAGGTGTTTTTATATTGGACGCACCAAAAGGCATTCAAGGACCGATTAGCGGAACACAAATATGCCATCAGAACCGTAAATGCTACAGTAAGTACCCAATGGCGGTGCACTACAAGGAAGCTGGACATGCCAGCGCAGATTCACTCAAAGCCTGCGTCATTGAAGTAGTCACAGAAAACAAACGGGGAGGGGACAGGTTAAAACGTCTGTTACAAAGAGAATCCTTCTAGATCTATTCTTTGAAAGCTACAGTCAGACCAGGACTGAACGAAGAACTGGATCTTGTACATTTCTGAAATGTAGCCAATCTTCGGGCATTTTCTACAGTGTTTCTATTTTTGATCTATGCATTTATCCTGACTTTTTACCCTTTTCTGTCGTTTTTTCTTTGTTTTTGTCATTACTGATGCCATGGTTTATTCTTGTTGTTTTTTTGTATTCAGTGTTTTACAGTACATTCCACACGTGTTATTTGTGAATGAGCTCAATACCCTTTGCTGATTGGCTTAGAGAAGCATCTCTGATCACCTATATCTTACACCTGTGTGTGCTTTTTTGTTTGT
>CABFOS010141806.1:947-13818 GCA_900660315.1 Diretmoides pauciradiatus
CCCAAGAAACAGAGCAAGAGGTCTGACCGCATATCACACCCCTGTGTTGTGTGATATGCGGTCAGACCTCTTGCTCTGTTTCTTGGGACAAGCTGGGGTCTGTTCTGCAATGGGAGTAATTTAATACCAGAGAAACAATGAGTCCATCTGTACTGCAGCCAAAGGGCCTACCTCTGCCTACAGCTGCTGCCTTTAACAACACTTCCAGGCGGTGCAAGTTTGTCCTTTAGGCTATTTATATGTTGTCCTGTTTGTCTGGGCTTGCTCTGATGTCTTGTAAAAGCCAAGCAGCCCACACAAATAACGTCTAATTTACCCCCATTGTGGACTTGATTTAGTCAGACATTCATAGTCGTGGGTGTTCACGCTCCCTCATTCTATCTAACACCCTAACCGTTATAGGACGATGTCATGTAAAACTTAAATAACATTACCATGTGCGTATACAATATGTAACCGTCTATGCTGTATGTATCATTTGAATGATGCTCAGCCATACACACTGAAATTCTCTGCGAGGAAAGTAATAACAGTGGTGCTGCATATCAAAACAACTGGGTGACCTAGTATACTGAACCACTTACGTAATCCCCTCTAGCTCTTGGGACTCTGAGACATCTCTGACAGTGCCTGTGCCAGAGTCTCCTGTCTGCTGTCACTGAGAGTCCTCATGTTATATCAATCCTCCACCAACTCTTTCACTAGCGCTCACTCTTGAAAGGTAGTTATTGTTTCAGAGTTGCAATGTATACGACACAGGGTAACATTTCATTTTTGCTGTTTATTTATTCCTGTCTGGGCGTGTTAAATATACAAATTAGCCAATGAGGTGTTTTTGTTCAGGTCTGCTTGGTAGTGAATCACTGTAGTGTTTTTGTGTGTGTTGAAATGAGGTGAAAGTTGTCTGAAGGAGCTATCTTACCCAGAGACAGTCCGCCGTTCTCACTCCCAACTTGACCTTCTCTTCTCAATTCATACGGCCCATTCCCCTTGCCTAAGCAGACACGGCCAATTGTGTCTGTAGGGACGCCTGACCAAGCCGGAGGTAACGCTGAGGGTCGAACCTGTCGACCCTCAGCGTTGGTAGGCAGTGGAATAGACCACTACACTACCCGGGCGCTCCTCTTTGATTATTAGCATGTTACTCGGCAGCTTCCAAAGAATATTGTGTCAATTTCTCTCACACTCTCCCTAAAAACAAGACTAGGTCAAAACCTAGTATGTGGCTGGACCGTGTGCGTCTTCCCCCATGCCTCTTGGCGCATGGAGAGCTTTTTTCTCTTCCTAGGCGCACTTGAATGCATCACAATATATTACGGTGAAAATCATGCCCAAATTTCCTTGGCGCACTTGAATGCATCACAATGTCTTACGGCGAAAGTCGACTAATGTTGTAACTTTGTCAGTCAGCAGTAACTATGGTCAGTCAGGGTCAGGGACGTTCACGTTTGACGGGCTGCCCGCTGTCACGGTCCAGCCAGAAAGGGAGAGATGTAATGGCGGCGGGGGCCCCATTATCTTTGGATCATGTTAGGCTTCTGTCACTGCTTTGAAAGGAGCTGTCTGATGGCAAGAAAGAAATCTAGGGTAAGACAGACAGTCAACTCAAAATATCAAAGGCCTTCAGGCTGCAGCTGGCCACTGGCTCTTAGGAACAGGCAGGGAGGCTTTGGTTCATTGTTGTCGTGCTTTGCCAGCCACACAATACTGGTTACTGGATGGGCTCATTGTTATAAAACCTACCGTATCCTCTCTGATCTGCAGTGTTTAAATGTCTTTGCTGCAGGTGAAAAGGATCCTACTAAATGTGCTATAAACTACATGTACTAAAACACATGTGACATTGTACAATCTACAGTACAACTCTAAGTTGAATGTAGGTTTGTTTGTCTGATCTGAGGGTCAGTTGCAGAGGTCACAACAACCTGAAATACTGTTGCTGCTGCATTCCTGATGTATCCGTCCCATTTCACAGTTACCTGCAAATACATATTCAGCTCACATGCTGGAAAGAGTTCACCGCTCTAGCTGAAGCTTTTAGTACGCTCAATATCATTTGATTTCCCTGAATATAAGCGATCTTTAGTTAATATCTATGATGGCTATTGGTGAAATATGTTCTTGCAGCTGAGGGTTATTGGGCAGATATGTTAGGTGGTCAGCGTAGAGGACGGATACAGCATTATGTCATTTTGCTGTGCCAGTTAATGCCATGTACAATATGCTTCTAAAGAAATAGCTGCTGTTGTTTCCTTACACTTGTCATAAAGACACACATATCATTAGCTAATCAAGAAGAACCTGGATTGGCTTCATTTCACTACAGATGCATGTTTATGTTCAGTTGCCTTACATTAAGTTGCTTTGTTTCTAATTATGTAGAGGAAAATAAGTCATGTTTCGTATTAAATCAAGTCAATACACTTACACTTGTAAGACAGCTGAAATAATGATTCTACTTAATACATTCAGTGAAGCGTGTTCATGAAGCATTTCAGCCCTCTGAATGATGTCATTCAGTGCTGCCGGTCCATCCCACACTGCAATACAGACACTGCAATCTAATGCAATGCAGTCTTGGTGGCCCTGTTGGTCAGTCCAGTGTGATGCTGTTTATTGACACGTTCAAATAAAGGTCACACACTTATTATCAGTTGTATGTAAAGTAAAAGGCATCTGCAAATATCTGTAAAAAGTTTCAACTTAATTGTGAATTGTATGTCTATTATAAGGTTGTGTTTAGCGGAAGTAATTTCCCTGTGGCAGCTACTTTGCTAGCAAGCATTACCAGTTTGAACGCTCTGAGGCGGAGGCATTTATATATTTGAATGTTTTGCAACAAGGGGAGGGTTAAAACCAGAGCGCTATCGGCGTCTTGGCAAATATGATGTTTACTTTGGATGGTTTGCATGAGCTGTTGGGATGTTTAGGATTTCCTAAACACCCCATCAGGGTAATCTTTATTTGATTGTTTTCTTTGATTCACTCAGTACACATCTACCAACTGTGTCGACCTTAATCCTTAATGACAAAGGAATTTCATCAACAATCGATTGACGTAATTAAATGATCAACATCGGTTGTCCATGGTGGTATTCTTTTCATTTATAATATGGCTGTTGTGCTTGTTAGAAAAATCCCGGTGTTTTCATTGTGCGTTGTGGTTTCGTTGTTTATTGTCTTTCTAGTCTTAGTTCCATTACCTTTCTCGATGTTGACATATAGTATTAATGTGCAGAGAGCTCACAAAGATCCTCTGTATAAAATATGTAAAGCAAGCTTTCAACACAGGTAGATTTTACTGTGAACATGTTCAAGTCTCACGTGTGAAAATCAGTGTAAAATTGAATTCAGACCAAGGACAAACCATGTTGTTTGACATCGGCTGCATTTGTGGCTTAATGGCGGCAAAACATTTTGCCAACCAAGGTCAAACAATAATGAAAAGCGTCCATAGTTTCCCTTTAAAAAAACAAGTGTAAACACAGAAGAAATCCTTTCCATTCTGTCCCTTAGTCCCTGAATGCGTATGAGGTGCTTTTCTTTTTCTTCTTCTCGACTTTGACTATCGACTCTTTTGCACTAAACTCAGCATTGTCTGCATGGGTACTACCTTGTCTTTCAGTATGGTAAACCTGCCAGTGATTCTGTTGGTGCAGGATGGGACAAATGTACTTCTGGTGAACACATGCTTCTTCACGATAAACTCCACCATAGCCAACACATGCTCACTTTATGATTATCACTAGGCTATATACTGTAAGTGATCCAGTTTGTTAATTAAGTTTTTTTTTTTACCAAAGACTCACACACAATCACAGGCTTCTTCAAATATTAAACCCAGGAGCTGAGGGCTGCGGATGGACCAGGCATAGGTTATCTGTACTGTTACTGAATAATGAAGGTTTTCCAGATTTGTGTACCTGACAATTTCCTCATACTTGACAGAAATACATCAACCCAGAAGTTGAAACCAGGCCTTTTCATTCTGATTTCCATGCAGCTGAGGCACACCAGGGGACCCTGGTGGGGCTGAGAGGATGAGAGAGTGTTACTGAGGGAGGAGATGGCAGCCATCAGCTACATTTTTATGTCACCTTTATTCATCAGGGTCCTGGAAATGTTCACCACAATTGATGAGTTTTCCTCAGGCGGTTCTGCTGTTCCACTCATAAATGGGATATACTTGTGTATGTGTGTGTGCAGGCGCGTGCACACACATTGCTCAAACCTGTGACACTTCAAAGTCTTAAAACTATACAAGACATGGCCAATACGTGCTCCCATAGCAGAGCTACACAAATGCACGCAAACTCAGTCAGAGACACAGACGTGCTTTGTAACATTATCTCCCCATCGAGTCTGTCATGACACGAAGGTTGACAGAATAAGGTCAGGCCTTACCTGGCATTGGATGTTCTTTAATATGTTGTAAATGTGCAGAGGGAGAAGTGAGACGGGGCAATGCCCTGTGGCTGGCTGCCTTGATTCTCCCATGCAGACTAAACTAGACACTTAAGCTCCCTGAAACCCAAAAGGTTGGCCTGTATTAAGATAATGAGCAGTGAAGCAGTCGGCATCTCAGGGTCAGTGCTAACTTTCAAAGCATAAATAATCTTTGTATCTATTAGGAGCAGCAGGTTTGGGATTTAGTAGGAAACGAATATCTCCTTTCCCTATTTATTTTGTTACACTGATACCTCTATACATAATACATGATTTCTCTGCACTGATGCCTCTTTCAGTCCCAGGACAGGCGCTAAATTAATTATACCACAAACAGAGGAGGCAAAAGGAAAGAACCCCTCCTCTCTGTCTCGCTCACTCTTTCACTGTGTCTCCTTGCGGTGCTTGTATTTATCCTCCATCTGTCTTCATCTGGGGAAATCAGGTATTAAGCTAACAACATTTAACCATTACAGAGGGAGATGGAGTTCAAGAGAGAGAGGGAGCCTGTGAGTAAGATGGCAATATCATTGGAGTGAAAGCTCGGGAGAAGTACTGTAGGAGGAGCGAGAGAGACATTGAGCATGCTGAGAAGTAACAGAGGGCAAGTTGATGAGGGTCTTTTGGCTGAAGGAGTTTAGGAGGATGCAGGTTCTCATTGCACATAGTTTTCTTCCACTGCCTTGCTGTTAATCTCCAGTTTATGCAGCACAACCCTGCACAGTAATAAACCTGTTTGGGAAGTGCAATTCATATCATTAGGTCCTGAAAAGTGCCAATTGCCAAATCATGTATCCAGAAAGCTATTCAAGATGTAGAGAGTTATTAAAGATGGATTCCTCTCAATAACAAAAGGGTAGTAATCAAAGCCTTGTGGAGGCCCAGTTCTTTGTTACCGTTTGGCCAGTAAACGAAGGCCTTTGATTCAGCCATGGGAGTAAGACAGAGGCTGATTAGACAGAGGCTTATGCAAGTGTGGGTGAGGGGTTTGGACACACATAGACATGCACACACACGATTAGGTAGCCCAGACAACCTCTGGCAGTATTTCCTTCCTCCCCTCCAAATGTAATTACTGCTGTGCAACCTTTCAGTTGGGACAATAGAAATGTCAGAGGTCTGAATTTTTTCTCAGGCTCTCCGTCGTGGTAGCAGCTGTTTATCAGGGTTTGTTAAGAGGTGGAGGTGGACACCTGCACACAGATTCAGCCTCAAATTCAGTCAAAAGCTACAGCGCGGGGTCTTTACTATGACGCTTGTGGACATTATCCTCTCACATAGTATTCTCGTAAGGTAACAAAGTGCTGCTGGCTGATGAATGAACACACCAGAGATGTATTGAGTGTTCACAGCCTGGAGAACGGTACCAATATTGGGTTCTAAATGGGAGTAGAATTTCACATCTCACACAATTTATTTTTCAGCGTTACTAGGGATGCACCGATATCCAGTAACTGATTATTTCCATGGTCATATCGACCAAAATCGATATTGATACCGATATTGCAATACCAGTTTCCACCAGTAGGGTTTACCTTCCACCTTGCAGTAACTGATACTGGGTGCAGATGCAGACACTGCTTTGTTATGACCTGATTTCTCTCCACACCACAGTTGTTTTTACACCAACGCATCAACATGGTTGGCGCATAATTAATGCGTCGTCATATCAGTGCGACATATCGGGAATAATTTTTTTATCTGTCTGATAAGTAATTATTATTGGCCGATACCGATATGACCAATATATCATGCTGCATCCCTATCTTATACCTCTTATGATTGAATCTGTGGGTCCCGAGACTGTTTCTCTCATTTAAATTCAGTTGGCCTCCTCAATTTCCGACCCCCATCCCCCACCGCGTCGCAACCCACCTTCCGCCTCACCAGTCACCACAACTCCCCTAACCCGCTTGCCCGTCCGCTACTGTCACTGGCGTTGATCTATAGGTATTCAGTGTGAACATCAGTGTGCTGGTGAGAATAGTCAGTGGTTTAGTGCGGCACGCAGGCAGGCAGTGGATTGGTTTTGAGCTGAACGCTGTGTTCAGTATGGTTAGCGCCAGCCACGGGATCCATGCCAGATACAGAAGGAATGGAAGCTCTTTGAAATGGAAATGGTACTGCAGTCTCGAGCACTGCGCTCAGGTGATGGAAACTGAGTCAGAGGGTGACCCCTAACCCTGTGTGTGTGTGTGTGTGTGGGTGGGTGGGGATTAGTGGTGTATTAGAAAGCAATCTGCATTCTTGCCATACTGCAGATCTTTCACAGAGGAAGTTATTTGTATATATTTACCTTCTTATCATCCTTTCTTCCTTCCTGAGATTCTCACTTATCCTGTTGAGAGAGGGGAAGGGGTCAGGTTGCTATTTTAACTGTCATGTTGGTGGTTGTTTTGATGATCCAAGTTTAAAAGAGTCACCCTGGTACAGGCTCTTCATGCAGAACACCTCCCAGAGGAAGGATAAAAACATGCCTCACTCACATGTTAAAGTCAAACCTAGCTCACCATCCTCATTCATACATATACACAACCCAGAGAGCTGAGAGTTGATTTGTTTTGGAAGCCAGCCATGTCCTACTCTATCCCTGCTTTCTCTCCCTCCTCTCTCTTCTGTGTTCTGTCTTCACTCCATGTCTCAGCCAGACGTCCCCTCCCTGCTAGCTGTTTTCATGCTGCTGGTCTGGTGATGTGCTGCAGAGCTTCTCCAGAGAGCTTTCTGTTTATCTCTCCCTCCCGCCAGAGGAGCAGCAGTGTGCATGCCCTGCTGGGTCTTAATTGATGAAATGTTACAGATTTTTTGAGACTCTGTGTTTGTGAGTGTACGGGTGTGTGCTGTACCTACAGTTTACACATTTCTGATTTTGTTTGCGAGCATCTTGCTGGATGAATGTCTACGTATTGAATTACTGTAGTAGTGTTGATCCAACAGTGTTAGTCAGCAAGAATGTTTGTCCAGGTGCGTGCAGCCTCCCAGGCCTCTCATTGCTGTGGCTCTGCCTTCTGTCTGTTGCCTTTACAGACTGCAACCCTTTCCACACTGTTGCAGTCTAAATGATGATCCCATTAACTTCAGAGGAGAGAATTCAATAGGTGAATGGGGTTACTCTGAGAGCTCCTTGACAGGCTTTGGTACACGGCATATCCCTTTACAGCGTAATCTCTCAGGTTTTCCAAAAGTTCACGTACTGTGTAGTGTGGGTGTATAATATGTCTGACATTTGGGCTGGACAAACAAAGGCTAGGATAGACCCCTCGGGGTGTTAAAACACTGAAACCTTGCTCTGTATAGTAGGCCTACTACTAATCACGAGCCACTTGCACATAGATATTACACATTGGCAATTATACAATACACAAACAAAACCACACACACAGTGAGGGGAGGAGACCTGTCACTCCAGTGTGCTTGGTCTGGCTGGCTGTTGCCCTTATGGTCATTCCCAGTGGGGTGCTACGCTGCTGCTGGCTGGGAGGAATGCCTTGTCACGCCATGCAGGCAGGCACACGGGAAGAGGGTGTCTCTCTATCCTGTAAGCAGCCTTATCAGCAGTGGAGACTGGGTGCAGGGTGTTTCGTCACACTTCTACAAGAGGCTATTTGACTTTGATTTGATGCATTATGAAAGCAGGCTACCTTACTGTTGGTGTACTGTGTGTTTTGTAGGCAACGATGGTTTACGTTAAGAGATGTGGTATATTCTAAAATGTAACTTGTGGCCTCACCCACTAGCACACAGTTTTAGCCTAATTTTACACTGTATTTATCCAGTGAAGGTTTGCTGAGTATGCATGCACTTCTTTCAGCAGCACGCTTGCTCAAGGGACTTTGGTAGTAGTAGTAGTTGGAGGAGGGCTGAGCATTGTTCATTCACTTACTCTGCCCAGATTTTCCATTGTAAGGATTCAAACTGGTAAAACCGCCCAGTTATAAGCCTGTTTCTCAACCTTCGGCTCTCACTTCCCACTTACTTGGATTCATGTTCTTTATTATTATAGTGTTTGACATGACACATTTGCATCTTAAGAAACTGGCTAGGTTGTGCAGCTGATATATCCAAGATATTACTGTTGCGTAGTAGCTCAGTGTGCGTTTGATTGCAGGCCAATTTGATTGGACTGATAAGCCCCTTTGAAACAGGTACAGTATTATGTAAAGCACTGCAAAAAAAGTGTCTCCACTATGTGATATAGCTGTCCTTGAGTCTAGAGAGGCTTGTGTTATCCCAGCATCAGGGTTCGGCGCTGCCATCCTAAGCTGTGAGGGTGTTTTGCTATTCTCTCTCAGAATATCAGCTATCCCTCCCTTAGGATTTCAGTAGCACTATGCAGGCTAATGTGCTCTTGCATACACACACATACACACAGGCTACATATGTACGTAAATGTAGGCGTACCATCCAGTCATGTTTGATCCACAGAAATGCGATGTGTTGGCTGTGTTCTGTTATGCTGACAGAGGTGGCATTTAGTTGTAGTTGTTGTTGCTTTGTGTGAACTGTTTTCAGGGGTGAGGTGGTGAAGGCTGTTGTTCCCTGATGTCATCATCGTCTCATGCATTTTTCACAGAAGGCCTTGTCTTGTCGGTGTCAGATATCAGACTTTGCTGTACTGTGGGGCCTAGGGTATTCTCCATTTGCTGTAACAAATCTGCTACCGTACTTTTGCTTTTCAGAATGGAACGATAAGCCAAGCAATATTCAACACTACTGATGGTGGCTGTTTCAGAGTCCTCCAATATGACACCATACAGGCTTTTTTTGCAGCAGTGGAGAAAGGCAATGTCGCCTTCTTTAAGCGTGGAGATTTTACTTTAATCGGCACAAAATATATGCGGACAGACTCTGTTGTCGTTGTGTGACGTGGTATCTAGACAGTAGCCAAAGCTGCAGGGCTGAACGCTCTCTGAATTTCAGGAAGCATTCTGTTTCTCCATCGAGAGGACAAAGGGCACTGTATAGATTAACAATATCGTTTGTCAGTGGGGAAGTACCTGACTGGGGACTCAGTGTGTGTGCGGGGGCGGGCGGGAGCATGAGTGTGTGCATTCGTGCGTGTCTCTCTTAGTGCTTTGTACTTTAGCGAGCTCTTAGGAATCTCCCTCTCCCTATCCAGGCAGGGAGACTGCACCCGTGCCAGAGGAGAGTGGAGAAATGATTAGCCAGCTTTTGACTGACCTTCTCCCCAGCTTAGAGACAGCTTTACATGGCCTTTGAATAAATGACAACCCCTGGGTATATGGCACTCTCTGCACAAACCTAAAATGAGAGTGAAAGGCTCACACTTAGGTATCTGGACTGAGGTTGGTCACGACTGGAGGGGTTTGCTGGCCTTTGAGGATGCCGCGGGTTCAGTCGCAGTACTAGCAAGGCAGCTGCAGAAACAGCCATACACATCGATGCACCAGAGACGCAATTCTACGTGTATCTGACCTACATGTGTCTTCGTGATGAAAGAAATGTGAAAAGTAGGCTCAGAATCATTATCTTTGATGCTCATTTACTGTAATTTACTGTAGGGATCTGGATCAACGTCCGGGGGATGAAAATGGCTGCCCCTGTAAGAAGTGGTGAGTCAGGTTTGGTAAGCTGCTCACATACATTATAGAGCTCACAAAGCCTGGCTTTGTCTCTGGGCTGTTGCTCCCTGGACCGCAGTATGACCTCCTCTAATGCATCTGGTCAGTGTAGTAAGTTTCTTGTGTATGGTTAACCCCAATCCACCCACTGGGATATGGGTCAGTGCTGGGAGCTGAGAGTTTCACTATTGTTAATCAGGGTGTGTACGCAGAGTTGTGATACTATTCTCAATTGCTGAAGCACCATTGTATCAATGATTACACTTGTAAAATATCCATATTAAGTCATTTAATCGAGTGCTGAGTCTTGAAATCTTTACATTTTCTTAAAATGTGTGAAAACAAATCTGCCAAATGCTTCTTCATACTAGTGGAATGAGCTTTATTCTAGATATTGACATTCTAGAAAACTCTGTGACGGGGTCTGTCATAGAGCGGATCTGCTTTATTTCATACTAGGCACTGTTGTAAAGAAGAAAACAGTGGCTTTTCTCGCGTGTTTTTTCACTGAGGCCCCTATGCGGGCCCCTGCTCCTGTTCATACGAACTCATTAGACTGAAGAGTGTTGGGTCACATAGGCATCTGTCCTGGGTGACAACAGTGTGGATAGGACAAAACCTTTCCACTCGGCTCCCGCTGTTTTGTTTCTTTTTTGATTACACCGGGGCCCCGGGACAGAACGGGACACAGAACACAGCACTTCAAGGTCAGCGGTACTTAATGTGAGAAATGCAGCACAGGAGTGAGTGTGGTCTTGGGTAAATAAAAGGATCCCGATTCTGAGCTAATGATGGCCTATAGCTGAAGGAATTGCGAACTCCCATTATGACAATATCACGCTAACAGGATGCCGTAAAACACCGGGGACACATTAGAGCAGCTTGGAGATCGCATACAAGCTGCAGGCTGCATCCGAACTTTGCACTAATCAACTTTGGTTTCATTTCATTGACAATTTCCTCCTCCTCAGCATTTGACGCAAATGATGTCATGGTTGAGTTGGTGAAAATGCGATGAAAATGAATAATGAATTGTTCAGGTGTGTGTGCATATGTGTGTGTGTCAGGCCTACTCGGTTGTGTGTGCCTGCTTGCTACCATATGCCATGTATAACTAATAACACATTCTGTGTGTGTTTGTTTTGAAACCAATAGCTGGCAGATCAGTTGTTATTCCAAGACTTTAATTTGCGGAGCCCATGTCTCCAATCCCAGGAGTATCTGCCACTAATTAATATGTCTGTTCTTTCTCGTCATCACCGCCGTTACCATGGTTTCAGTGCTTAATTCCAGGGGTGACAGTTCCTCAACACTACTGACACACCAAGCTAATTATCCGACGGTTACTTATAGTCAGTATGACGATCCCCATCCCTCCATCCAAACTGTTGACGTGACCTGCCTACCTGTCTTTCTTCTTGTGGGATTTGTGTATGCATGTGTATTTGAATAAAGCTGATAACCACGTGCTTCAGAATTCAGTTGACATCAAATTAATATTAAAAGCAGGATTGCCTGGGGTCAACGCTAGTTCATCTGCTCAAAGACACAGATTCATCTGAGGGCAGAGAGAGTGTGGGGGTACAGCTTCAGTGTCTACTATTGTGTCCTATACACTGATATTGCACTGGTATTCTCTTGGGTCCGGTCCTCTGACCTTGGGGCTTTGATTAACGCCAGCTAAAGCACAATGGTTGTTGGAAAAGATGGAGGATGGGACTGCTCTCTGTCTCTCTGTGTCTCTCTTACTCATTCTTTTTCTGATTCATTTCTTTTCTGAGCGCTTGAACTTAATCACAGAGACTGCCTCGCGTAATCACGACTCGTAAACATTGCCTGACTCATTCATGGTCTGCTGCAACAGCCATCAGCACCATACACTGGTGTTATATAACACTCAGGTTGGTAGCCCCACACACACACACACACACACACACACGCACACACAGGGTTGGATCAAGGGGCCACAGATTCAATCTGGAAGCGGGTTATAACATGAAAAGCAGCGATGATAGAAGTCCACAGGGACACATGATGGTTTCATACACGGCCTCTGGGCCCTGTGCGCTGCTCTGTGTGTACTGGCCTCAGACACAAAGCTTGGCATAGAGAGGAGGGGTGACATAGGTCCCAGGCCGGATTCCAACCCAGGATGTCACGGTTATGTTGTATGCGCCTTAAATGGTAAATGGATGCTACCCAGGATGCATCGAAGATATGTCTTTTACTCATAACAATTCTTTCCCCCCGTGTCCTTCTTGGGCTGTAGGCCTACAGTAAAACACGGTCTTGAAGCCAACCCTAATTTAATTCCATGCAGTGTTAAGTACTAAAGACAAGTAGATTTCTTTGAAAGGATATTAGCCTTCCAGCAGCGAAATAATTGAGCTGTCAGTGCTTTACTGTGGCTTTTCATAACCATCTTAGGCTATAGTGCCTTTCTGTGAGGACTTTGCCGATTGCCTCTGTTTTAAACCACTTCCTCAATGCAGGTTCCCTTTATTTTGTGGTATCAGTTGGCCTCTCTCTCTCTCTCTCTCTCTCTCTCTCTCTCTCTCTCTCTCTCTCTCTGAGCGTGATGTGTTAGGCCTCCCATGAGCAACTAAGTAACAGCAATTACAGTAGGAGAGCCTCTCCCCAGGGTCTCTCTCTCTCTCTCTCTCTCCTCATTTGTGTGTGCGTTTGAACATCTGCTGTCAAACCTCAAGTGTATTAGGTGGAAACTGCAGCTTCCCCCAATGTTGGTGCTGCTCAACCACGAAATATAACGCGTTACTGCCGTTTGCAGAGACACATTTCAACAAATGTGAGCAAACACAAGTATTTCGTCAGCATGTCACAGTTGT
>CABFOS010141818.1:1747-13916 GCA_900660315.1 Diretmoides pauciradiatus
GACGCCAGCTAGATGCTATACTGCCTCTCTTGACACAGCAAACTCAGCAGGGAGTCTTCCATCCCTGCCTTGCTGTATGGGCTCGGCTCCCGGGCTGCACAGCCAAATGTTGCTGTCTGAGAGGGTGTTATTGCTGTACTTGCATGCTCATGAGAAGGATTAATTTATACTGTAGCACATGAGCGTCATTCCAAACAGATGTGAAATTCAGCGTGTTTATGAGCCTAAGCATTTGCTGAATCACTTCTAAAAACAGTAATAAGAAGGAAATAAATCTCTGAATTAGGGATGGACACGAAGGCAGGGCGGTATCAGTATAAAGGTGGCATTTTGAAACACCATGTCAGTGAATGTTACTACACCAGAGACATGCCAGGTATGCACTTCTGTATAAAGTAAAGTCAATTTAATCAGATGGGGACAGACTCTGTATCAAATGGGTCCACAAACCATAACCGATCAACAAAATTAACTAATGACCTATTTAATTAATTCCAACCCAGACATGACGACAGGGCGTGATCACAGTTGGGGCCATACTACAAAGTTAATGATAGCATGGAGCCTTCCTCTAAAAGGTTTCAATCTACAACAGGCAGGCGCCACGGCATCCAGACGCCTACAACAGTGTCCAAGCGCCACCTTCAGTATCCAACTTAGAGAAGGGAGAGAAAAAGCAAACAATCACATAGCCTACATCTTTTTTTTCTCCAGACGCATCTACAAATGGTATCTGTCTGTCTGGAAACTGTAGACAGACAACCCCGCCATCCAGCCTCCTCATTTCTTTAAAATGGAAGGGGATGCGCTGCTAGTTTTACCTTATAGCGTATACACGCTTTGGTGTATGATGTTGATCTCAGGAACGCGTAGTGCTAACTGTGTGTTTAATATGCCTGTCTCGCCCGGCGCGTTGCCCCAGACACCGTGTACCACAAATCTCCACCTCCAATGAGAGTTCGGGAGGGAGGAATAAAAGGGTTAAGGGGAGTCTTGGATGGAGTCTGCTGGGCGGAGTGGAAGGGACGTGATTGGATGGCTCTCCGTGACGCAAGGGACATGAAAAAGCTGATAACTAGTTAAGAAGGCAGTTTGTAACTCTGGAAAAAGAGTGCAGAGCCTGAGACGCACTTTACGCACAGGACGCGGACGAAACCGGCGCAAAGAGAGAAAACGCGAGCTGAGCCGTCTTTGCAGTGTGCGGCTGTTTCTAGACACTGCGGCGTCCGGAGATAAAGTAACTTGAAATAACTGGGGGGTCGGGGGGATCATGGTGCAGCACACAGACAACAGCGAGACGGACGGGAGCATGTCCAGGGAGGCTACCGACTCGGAGGAGAGTGAATTTATGGCGTGCAGCCCCGTGGCGATAAACCCGGACTGGTGCAAGACAGCGACCGGTCACATCAAGAGACCCATGAATGCATTTATGGTTTGGTCCAAGATCGAGAGGAGAAAAATCATGGAGCAGTCGCCGGACATGCACAACGCCGAGATTTCCAAGCGGCTGGGCAAGAGGTGGAAGATGCTTAAGGACAGCGAAAAGATCCCGTTTATCCGAGAAGCCGAGAGGCTGCGGCTAAAACACATGGCCGACTACCCCGACTACAAGTACAGACCCAAGAAAAAACCAAAGCTCGACAGTTCCAAGTCATCAGCACCGTCTCCGGAGAAGTGCGGTAAGATGGCAAAGACTCCCAGCAAGAAATGCTCAAAGATAAAGAGTAAAACCGGCTCCAAGTCCTCTCACAACTACGGGGACGACTGCGTGTTTCCCAGCTTAAAAGTTACAAAGACTGTCAAGATCGAGCTCACCGACGAGGACGACGACGACGAGTACGAGGAGGAGGAGTACCGGATGAGGATTAAGACGGAGGACGAGGAGCGCCTGAGGCCGTATAATGTAGCCAAAGTTCCCGCGAGTCCAACTTTGAGCTCCTCGGCCGAGTCCGAGGGGACGAGCATGTACGAAGAAGTGCGGAACAACAACAGACTGTTTTACAATATCAAAAACATTACCAAGCAGAGCACATTGCACCCTGCGAACGTCTCACCAGCATCCTCCAGGTCGGTCTCCACATCCTCCTCCTCCTCCTCCTCCTCCAGCAGCAGCAGCTCCTCTTCCGGCGAGGACGCGGACGATTTGCTCTTTGACTTTAGTTTAAATTTCGCCCCCAGCGCCCCAGGATCGGAGCTGGGCAACCCCAATTCAGGAAACCTCTCCCTGTCTCTTGTGGATAAGGACCTGGACTCGTTCAGTGAGGGCAGCCTGGGCTCCCACTTTGAATTCCCAGACTATTGCACGCCAGAACTGAGTGAGATGATAGCCGGGGACTGGCTGGAGGCGAACTTTTCCGACCTGGTGTTCACTTACTGAATTGAGTGAGAGAGAGAGAGGGAGAGAAAAAAAGGTCCTCTAGTAATAACAGAGAAGGGAGAAATGAAATTATATATGTGTCCTGGTCAAGTTGTCCCTATAGCCCTGCCTCCTGTGGGTTTTCTGAAGGGTCCTGGAGTGGGAGGTGGAGGACCAGGAGGCGAGGTGAGGTTTGAGGAATGAGATGCTTATGAAGCCGGTAGCAAAAAAAAAAAAAAGCAAAGTCTGCAGACGTTTTTCTGGCAGCATGACAGGGTTTTATGGATTTTTTTCCCTCCCGTAGGTCTGCAATTACTGTTCAGCTTAAACGGACCACAAAAGGGAAAAATCTGTGAACTTCTATGCATCTTATCCTCTTTAAACAAAAACTGCAGGGAGCTGAAAACGGACTGTGGACTGACTCAAAGCAAATCTGTGAACTGACATTTGTTCAGGATGTTACTTTACAAACGGTTTATGTAATTTCTAAATGCCGCAAATGTTTGTTTTGTTTTTTTGTAACTGATTCCGTTTACCTCCTGGTTTGGAAAATTAAGCAGCCTAAACCTCTGCAGAATACAGGTGTGGAGGAAACATTTTGATACATAACAGACCTCATCTTTTTAAAAGAAAAGTAAGATATTTTCAGGCATATTTTTGTACAGTTAAAAGGGAATGTTCTTACTGTGCTTTCAGTGAGTTTCAGGCACTTCTTCCCTTTATCATTTGTTTTTAGCATGCAAGGGAGTCCTGGTTTTAAGGATTAAGTTAAATTAAAACTTGCATCAAAAATGCCTTGTGATTTTAAACTAGGTTTTGTACAGTTGTAGAGCAGATTTGTTGAGTATTTGTAGACGATACAATGGCATCATGGGGAACACATACCTCAGAGCTGGAACTAGTTTCAAGATTGTATATGTACTGTAATATAGTAAAGTTAGGAGTTTATGTATATCATACTCGTGATATGTGGATGGGTCCCAATCGCAGGTGTGAAACTGGATTTTGGTATTTTTTATGGCACATACTGTTTTTCCCCCCTCATTTTTTTGTGCAATATTACTCTTAAAAATACAGACCATCAACAATTGTAGCAAGTGATGGAAAAACAGACTTGTGCACTGTCAACATCATTACCTGTTATGATGCTGAAGCCTGTCAAGGCAGAAAATAAACAAATCAGCTGGAACTGATACAAAACAATTTAATATGACCTCGTGGTGTGATGCATAATATGAAAAAAGATAAATATCCCAATTTGAATGTTATTCGACTCACGATATTGGATATTGGGCATATTTGTCACCAAACAGTTTGAATCTTACCCAAAATTAGGAAAAACTAGTTCTACAATAGGGCATACATACAATATACAATGCAATGGTCTGACAAGCAAGCAAAAAATAACATTCCATAGTCCTGTTTCATGAAATGAAACTTTATTTTAAAACTGAAGACTGCCTTCTTTTCTTAAAACATTAACCATAAACCTGTATTTTTTATTTCTTGCACTTACAAAAGCAGATATTGTTTATTTTTATGTGGGTCTTACATATGAAGTCTTTTTGAATAAAAGGTTTTGGAATATGACCTAATTATATGCCAAGACATTTGTTGGAAGTTCTAGGCAGTAGTTACTTCACATTCCAAGTGTGAATCTGTCTTTGACTCATCTTTTAATAAATAAGTACCTACCACCATCAACTGTCCTTTCAGTTTGTGAATATATGTACACAAATGTGTTATTTGTTGCGTTTGAAAAGGATTTGATGACAGAGTGATGCCTATTTTGTATGTAGGCGGATACTTTGAACTGGATGGGCTCAAACTAACATGTGAATTCACATTTAATAAAAAGAAAAAAGGAAAACTTGTAAATTGCAGTGTTGAAATATTTACCTGTTCAAGAGTTGTTGTTGTTGTTGTTTTTAAATGTGTTGTTTTTCTTAACTTTCTTCCACAATGTCTCCTTTCAAATAGACGCTATGGCTTTAAGAAATTGAATTGCCCACTTGCCGACCCTGAGCGATGTGATTGGTGGGATGGTTGTCCCCTTGGAGACGGCGCTGGAAACAGGAGCCGCTGCTCTCAGCGTGTGGGAGCTCTCAGTCTGTCTGGCTTCCATTCAGAAAAGTAGTACTTAGCCGAGCACAGAACGGCTTGAGGGTTGTGTGAACAGAGGGCTGGAAAAACGTCTTAATGTGACATATGTTCACTAAGGGATCAACTAAACCGTTATTCCAACCAGATACCTTTTAAACTCTGAACAAAATGTATAAGAACTATTTCAGAACCATAATTCATTAGTGGACGCAAATTTAGAAGCTTTGTCTTAATGGCCAATGTCCATCAATCTTTCATAATGTCACTAGTAAATGTGTACATGGGGATCAGGGGTGATAGGTCAACCAGGAGCGTTAAGATGCATTCGAACAATAATAAATCAACAGAAAAACACAGCTGGAAGTGGTAAATATACTGGGGATTACAAACAGAATGAGATTAGTGATTTAAAATAGCCATAGCTGTGTGCCTTGCATACAATTAACACAATGGGGGATATTTGTTGTGTAGGGAGCTGGAGCATGTTATGGCTCAGACTGCACTATAAGGATGTTGTCCTTATTAGAACGGTAGCCATGTTGGTACCCTGATATATGGCACTGGTGTATAACAACAAATGAACAGAGACATTACATCTCAGCCATATATGACGCCATGAAATATAATTAGTATAACAAACCATATATAATCTGTAAAAAAACATTAATTTACCTTGATAACATTTTTACAATGTTGAACTACCTCCTCTACACCTCTGGAAGACCACAGATAGTGGCTTTTGTCTCCTCTGAGGCCTGGTCAGAGGAGACTCACTTTCAACTGATCATATATAAAGAACCAGAAGCCTTGGCCACTGAGAGATTTGTGTTCATTACAGCAATAGAATCTAATAATGAATACTTCCCATGCATGGCTGCACAGGTTCTAGCCCCCCCATTAAGTCAGTTTGCGAATCTGTAATAAAACATTTATCTAGCTATTACTTTACCTGACCTATTGGTCAAAGTTGCTAATGGGTTCCAGGGCTATTCCCAATAGAATCTGAACATTGATTTTGTGTTCCTCTGAAATATCTGCTCAGGGCTAATGCCATTGGTACATGTTGAAATGAAATTAGTGACCCGTTGAAATTTCCTTCTATTTCCTCCTCAAATAAATAAATGGAAATCTAGAATGCTCAGGAGACACTGAATGAGATATCGTCCTCCCTGGAATCCAGCGGCGGCGTATTGTGGCTGCCGAAGAAAGTAATTTCCAATCCCTTGAGCATTTAAATCATTCATATAACCCGGGATGTCACGGCCAAATGCTGTATGTGACACCTACACAAAGACCCCTGCTGAAGAACTGAGGGCTGGAGGTTGATCTCCCACTTTGCAAGAGTGGACATCTAAAAAAATGTCAATGCCACCTCTGTCTCCAAAGGTAAAATCCCTTGGTGATTGGTCTCTGTTACAGTCAACTGTTAAATCCAGTAATGATAAGGCCTTTTATGATTTTCTCATATGATTTTCTCGTTTCCCTTCCTCGCTCCATACACACTGTCACCTCATGAGCTCAGTGGCATTACATCACTGCTTAGCCTATGCTACTGCGCAGTAAGATGCCATATTTTGTCATCGTTGATTCACATGCGCTCCTCTTCTCCCGGTGGGAGGGTGTCTAATATTGCTATGGGAATACTGATCTCCATGCTCCTTGCTTATAACAGCAAAAACAACACTGTTTGCCTAAATATAAACCTGTTTACTGTCTGTTAATTGACGAGCGGGCAGGATTTATACCTCCTCCGGATCTGCTGTCTACGAAGGGGATGGTGGTGACACCCCTTCAGTCCTAGATGCACTCCTCTCCTCCTCTGTTATACAAGCATGTCATGCTGTTCGACACTGCCAGTGCTTTACAGATCCTGCAAGCAGTGTGACAGTTTATTGTAGTGACACACCAGGACTTGGTCATCTTACTCTGTATGTAACATGGAGTATGATCCAAACAAATGAAAAGCATTTAGAGAAAATTATGCATTATATATAGTTTTTACAACTGTAAATAACATATATTATCTTATGAATCCGGATAAGAAGATGACATGTTTATATCTGGGATGTCTTTCTATCATGAAATCTCATATGTACTCCTTTGTAATGTTCTTGTAAGGTTCTCTTTCTGATAGTCAGGGAGAATTTGTAAGTCCAGTCTCTGTGTCCTCGGCTCCGGTCTTGGCCTGGGGCTGCTCCTGCTGCTGACAGCTATCCATTTGCTCTCTCCTCCCTGTGTATGGGAGGGAGGCAGAGGGAGCATCAGTCCCATCTGCTGCAGTGATATTTACTATCCCTTCACTTTTGTAAGAATGGGGGGGGTGGCAGACGCCCAAGTCCCTCACAGTGTTTTAGCGCTCTGGCAGATACACCCACTCGTGCACACGCACACATAAGAAAAGACTGAATGAGAGAGAGAGAGAGAGAGAGAGAGAGAGAGAGAGAGAAGAAGGGCAGAGGGGGAAAGCACTGTTCATGTAAAACTCAAATTTAACATGGTGTGGCCTGGGTTCAAAACAGGCAGAGTCACTGATAATGTGTGTGTAGCTGGAAGAAACTAACCCACCTGGGCTGCTGCTGCCTGATCGTCCATTCATAACTTCATCCCAGTGTTTCTTTCCTTAGCAGAGGAGATGAGGCTTCCAAAAGAAGTTGTGAGGAGCTGCTGTGGAGAGAGCAGACGCAGCAGGCCGTCGTGAGGGGTTTAAGCTGGCAGTGTTATTGTCTTGTGGACACAGAAACAAGTTCAATCACTCCTCTCAGAATCGGCTCTGACAGGTGGTCAGATCTCATTGGGAGAAGGTCACTTTTTTGTGTGGGGAGGTGCTGGAGGCCGTGCATCAGTCATGTGAATTATCCATTGAAAGGAAAGGAACTCACTTGCACGCCTGCTTCTCTTTTCACCCCAACTCTGGGTGTTATTTTAATTGTATGAAGTTTCCTGGATGCCATTGTTTTTGCAGATGTGGATCTCGGTATGTGCTGCGGGGAACTGTTTTGCACGGCTTCATGAGAAAATGCTGTTTAAAAAGAACCTTTTCACAGTCCCCACAAAAAAGGCCTGAGTGTCATTAGAGCCAATTTATAATGTAATCTAGCTCTGCTTGGAGAGAAATCATGCAAGTTGGTTGGCTTGATTGTGGTCAGTTTAGGCTTTACATAACCTTGTTTGGAATTAATTGTGACTCTGTGCTATATATTTATCTTAGGGCATTACAGTACCGGCAGCTCCTCGCACTTCCCAATAAACCGTGTGCACTTAATCTTCATTAAAATGGCATAAATCCACAATATTAGTCCAAAGTCTGGGTCATACTGTATGCAGGGTGTAACTGGTGAGTTGAAATTGTATTTAAAATCCAGATTAGGGTGTTTTTTTTATTAGATTCCATTTTGTGTCGTGTTTTATTGCCATAGATATTTAGTCCATATGTGTTTATACTTTGGTTGCTGAACAGATAATGTGGTTGCTCTCTAATCAAATGGAGTGGATATTAGTGTATTATTAGAGCTCAGTTCTCTCTTCTTGCATGTGTTTATCTGCTGAGGAAAGTCTGTTTGGCTTTCAGCCCAGATGCATGGATTTAAGACCACACCACTACCCCCTCCCCCGTCTTTTGGAGTGTGTGTGTGTGTGTGTGTGTGTGTGTGTGTGTGTGTGTGTGTGTGTGTGTGTGTGTGTACAGTATGTGGGTCTGTGTGACTGTTTGTCTGCGGGTTCGTGGATGTTGTAATTGTGTTTGCTTTTTGGCTGGTGAGATGCAAAGATCTATACAACTTAGCTGCTACTGAGGAAAAAAATAGTTATGACCATAGTCTTATCCTCAGTCAGTTCAGTGAAATGGGTTGAGTGTGCAGCTTCCTGATCATGGTAACTCCAACACTGTATTGCAGTTGAAATGTGAAACTTGGCGAATGAAAGGTTCATTTCTCTTTCCTCGATCTAATGATAAGAGCAACAAACATTCAAGACCCCCCTACCACTCCAGGATTAGTCGTCTAGATTCAGAACGGCAGCTCAAGCGGGAGGGAGCCCATACAATTCCCCCCCCAAAGCCAGAGGACAGCCAGCAGTTGGTCATTCTTATGCATCTGTAATCTAATACTGTGCCCCTGAGTGGCCCCACCTTTCCTTACTCACCAGTGAAGCTTGACTCCTCCAACACACTCTGCATAGTGACCATTGTATACCCTGTGTTTCCCCTCCCTCTCTGTCTTGCCCTCCCCATCTCCATCTATTTGCATGTTGCCCAGGTTACAGCATTAGGGCACCCCCTCACAGCTAGAATCGGCCCGGGGTCTCATTTGATAGTCTCTGCTGCTTCAGTAAATAATTAGCACACTGAATCCCCTGGGGCTCTTTACAGGAAGCATGGCTTGCTTACCAGAGGGGGCTAAGGTTCGAATGATTGCTATGCTACAAGATTTCTGATAGCACCACACCCCCCAGCACAGCCCATGTGAAAAAATAACATGTACCCATGTAGAATTAATGTCGAATGTGGATGGAGCTAAAAACAACAGACGTGATTTCTTTATTTTAAATTTAATCTGTCTTAACATGCTCTGTGTGACTTCAAAGTTGTACTTGCAATGGCAACCAATCTGCGGAATTTCCCTGAAACGTTTCATTTCAGATATGAAGTGCTTTGTGGAATTAAATGAGATTATATTCTGGCATCAGTCAAATGAATATATTCTGATATGCATTTCAAGCCATTTGAGGACCTCAGACAATGCAAAACTTTGTAACAAATTATGCCCACACATTGCATATTCTGCAGTACATTCAGCACTCACATGAAAACTGAACTATAGTAGTATTCTGAGCTCTATTCTTTTGAATAATCTCAGAGGTACAGTAAGGGGAATCCTTCTGTTAAGGCAATGCATATTTTACCAAACCAGACATCAAACAATTGCCAGATAGACGCTTGACTCCACTGATTAGCAAAGAGACTCTCAGGATTGCATCTATAAAAGGACAGCTCCTGCCAAAAAGTCCATTAACTGCACGTAGATTTTAATGGCCTTGTGCAACTATTGATGCAGAGATAACTTCAGATGTTATTTTGAGAGATAGAGAGACAAAAAATGAGAATGCGCCAGGACATGTGTGGGACTTGGAACACCTCGCAAACATTGCCTTTTGGAAGAAATAAAGAATAAAGGAAAAGGGGAATCATACCACTGAATAATTCATCCATGTGTGTGGATGAACAATTCATATGCATCATGGTGAATCTATATCCATTATGGAGAAATGTTATATTCATGAAATATAAAACACACCGAAAGCTACACTTTAAATATCTCCAGAACAAACAAACAAATCTGTTGGTATCTCTGGGAGTTTAGGGCACAGTCGGCAGCTCCCATCCCCTCTTAACAGGATCCACAGGATGATTTTATCAGCTGCCCTGAATTCCCATCACAGCACAGGCTTTGAGGACTGGAGTAATGCGACTTGGTCAACCCGACAAGCAAGGCACTGGAGAGGCACAAGAGGTATGCACTGCTGGCACAAATGTACTAAACACAGCGTCTGCAGGATGTTTTGGGTGGCTGTAGATTGTTTGGCGCCGCTGGGGACTGGAGCTATAGTGTCTGAAGAGTTTGGACATGTGCGCCTACTCCCTAATACCCATACATACTCTCTCTATCTCTGCTGCTCTCCTGGTTGGACAGTTATTCATTTGGTTGAGCACCTCAGCCATCAGCACAGAAATGCTGTCACTAGGTCATTACAAATACCCACAGGCGGTTGAGAATACCCACAGAGATGTAGGAGAAAAACACAGGCCCACGTATTGCTGCCGGAGTGTTTTGAATGACCTACATTCCCCTCAAATAATTTCATATCAGACCTGATAAAATCAAGACTTGCTAATCCCTCCGGAATGGATTCATTTGGTCCAGTAAATTAGATGATTGAAATTCATGGAAACACATAGAATATGAGTCAAGCGTAACACTTTATTCTAAGACACCATACTGTCAGAGGTCGCATGGTACTTAATTGCTGACATCAACAAAGACATTCCAACAATTGCACACAATCAAATATATTCTTGCATTATTATGTTTTGTTTATTGTCTATTTGGTTTTCTAGTCAGTTCCAAGGTTTGGATAAATACGGTTCTACTGCAGCTCTAAACACTGTAGGTAATAAACATTTGAAACCCTCACAGATGTGGTTGTGGGTCTGCATCTGTCAACAACAACAACAACAACAAAAAGAGTTAACACTGTCCCCTCCCTCAGCAACAACTGTCGAAATGGCCTTGTGCAAGGCAATTAAACCTCAATTTCTCCAGTGCAGCTGCTCATGGGTAATAGTTGAAGACTGTGGTTGTACTGGGCAGCTCCCAGGTGTGAATGTGTGAGGCAGAGCAGTGGTGATAAAGAGCATGCATGCTCAGCAAAAACCCTTTCCTGGATCAGGTTACAAAAACACAAGAGGAAGTCTAAGTGACAGAGCCCACAACTACTGGACTGTGGATGTGTGGGGCTTAGCTCTGTCACAGGATGGTCATATACTATTTTTAGTGAGTGGTGAGATGAGGGACACAACTGTGATCAAAAGAGGACTGCTCATTGATTTTCAAACCCTCACATTATGCTGCAAATATATATCAAAGGGAACAGCCTGCATGGCCTCCCTGATATGCTCAGCATGATTTAAACATGCTAAAGCCATGTTTAAGCCTCGAGCTAACACATTTTAACTCTCAATAACGAGGGGCTGCTGCCTCCGTGAATGTCTGTGGGAGCTGTCGAGAAGAAAAAAATCTAAAGGGGGTAGAGAGAGGAGGACAGAGAGTAATAAAAGAAATTGTGCCACTGCGATTCAATGAATTATTAAACTCCCCTTTCCAGATTTCTTAATTAGAAAGGGTAATCCAGTAATTAACATGAGGGCCAGCTGGTTAGGTACAGTATATCACTGGAAAGTATAATCCCACTTCTTGTATTACTGTGAGCTGCAATTTTGCTCCTCAAAGAAACTCACTAATAATCCCATTAGGGTACTAACAGAAACTATACTTTACTCATCCTATAAGCGCCGGCCACAACCGTGTAATTGCTGTGCATTTAAAGCAATTTGGTCAGTGGCGACAGAAACCTGCTTACTGCTGAAAAGTTAATGACTCTGAAAGCAAATACTATACCCCGAGCACTTAGTCCTACCGTTTGACAGAATTCCTCATTGCACAGTTTACCACTCAAAAAAGCACTTTGAGCTGGATGCTGTGTATGAAAGGTGGTATACAAATAAAGGTTATTATTGAAACGGATGGATTTCTTTTTTACGTTTCCGCTGATGTACGGCAGTATCTGTTGGAATGCAAAATGATAAGGCCTATCTCGGGTATGATATTCTGGGAGTTATAAAATGCTGTGTGTTTGTGTGCAAGGTGCAAACTTGTCCTACTTTGACTTGTTTTCTTCAGTATGACGGTAATACCATCGAGGACCTGACAGCGAGTGGCAACAAAGATGTGCTCAAAAGGCATCAGAGTGATTGAGCGCTCACAATAACAGATTCAGTTGTTTTTGTCCACTTTCAATCAGGCAGTCGACTTGTTCCTGTCATAAGAGAGGGTTCTCTAGCGCATTGGAATTGCGTGTCTGCTATCTCATACACTAGATTTCTCACTTCAGTGCACCCAAGACCCCAAACTGCCCAACCCCACCACCCCCACAGCC